>PHNY01299633.1:3036-13662 GCA_003724115.2 Anethum foeniculum
TATACGACCACAACAACAGAGAGAAAAGAATACAACTTATATATTAGTAAAAGAATCCATTAAAGGCCTGGAGAGAAAATTAGTTCATCATCTCAAAAGAAAACAATACTTAAGAGCATGTAAACATGATGTAAAAGTAAGGAGAAAAGATGAAATCTGTATTAGGAGCAATCTCTTCTTCCCAAGCTTTTTCCTCTTAAGCGTAGCCTCTCTTTTTCTTCTCTAGGAACGATATTCTCCCTAATCATCAATCTGATGTATATATAGATCTAATTAATGTGTTTTCTAATGATTTGAGGAAAGTACAAATATATTTCCTAAATCGATTCTGATTTCCAAGGAAAATTTGTAGCTGACTTTTCTTCAGCAATTCTGGACCATTCCAATTATAATTTGGGATCTGAAACTCTTTAGAATAAAAGAAAATCTCGTTATCTTCGCGTGGGCTGTAAAATCGTCCAATTCTGACTTCTGGAACTCAAGATATGGCCTAAACAAGGCAGTACGCGCATGCAGTCCAACAAATCCGAATTTCCTTCCAATAAATCTCCAACTTCAGCCTTTAATTCCCCAATCTTTCCAAGTTTAGGATTTCTTATTTCCTACAATAAAATATTAAAATTTATTTAATAAAAATTTAATTAAATGCAAAATATAATAAATATGAGGAATAAAATCCTATAAACTATATATAAATATATACTCTATCAATAACATGGATTACATTTTTAATAATATTTAGGTGATCTCCTCTGACAAACTCGGGTCATTTATTTGTAAATACTTATTATATAAAAATATCTCATTTTTTCCCGACCACATAAGAATGCATAACAACAATTTCTTCAACAAGATCCACCATCAATTTGTTTTCAATAAAAGGAGTTGTGCTTCAACAATAATTAAAACTATACTATCAAAATAATGCAACCATCTGCCTAACAATACCTAATCATTGTTCTACATATTTAAAACTCTACAGAACAATCTTCAAACTTGTTGAACACAATAACACAGTGCATAACATAATGTGCAAAACACAAACTTTTGCTTGCAGAACACAAAAAAACAAATAAAGGTATCGATCTAATGAGAAGTGAGGAAGGGTTGGAATGTTCAGAATAAAAGAAAATTGCATACCAATGCAGACAGAGAGGGGATAATCTATGAAATAACTGACAAGAAGTAGTTGGATACATATGAAAGTAAATCTTACCCGTTTAATCTTTTTGATCCAACGGTCTACAATTGGTCTCCAATACTAATGTATGTAAATGAAATTAGGTAGCAAATTAAGAATTTAATGCAAAAAGAAACTAACGAACCAAGACAGAGCAATAATTATAATCCACGAAAGCAATTAATAACATATATAATCTAGGCTGCCCATTACAGTATGTAAAGCAAAATAATAAAGAAACTGTAGAAACACAACTCCAAACACGAAATGGGTCTGTAGTGAAGCAAGCTTTACTGGCGAAAATTATAAAAAAGCTGAAACTTAACAAAAGCATGCCGGAAAAGTTAAACAAACACCAAAATTAATAAGAATACTAGATCTAATATTTAAGAACAACTCACCAACACCAAAAACTCATCAATTACAACACCCACTTGCAAACATAAAACACAAAACTCGCACACCCATCTACACTAAAACATTAAACACACACACACACCCATTACTCTAGCATATCAAATCAAACACAAAACTTAGATCTGTACTACTACACATCATATTCATCAAAATGAGCAGCAAACATGGCATAAAAATCAAATCTTTAACTACTTAAGCATAAGAATCAACAAAAACTAAGCAACAATTATACTAAGACATCAAACCCATAATAAAATTAAGATCTAAAGGGGCTAATAACTATAACTAAAGAGAGAGAGATAGATAAAGGAAAATGAAACTTTTATTAATAATAGAAGTGTTTATAAAGCAAGAAAATTAAATTTAACCTAAAAGCTATTCTAAGAACTAAGAATTGTGATTTTACAAGGAGGTAAAAGGGTCTATTTATAGGAGAATATTAGGTTTTTAGGGTAGCTTGGCTAAATCTTGGCCTTACATTTGGCCAAATCCCTATCAAACCCTAGGTTCACACACCTATATAGAGGGGTCTTACCCCCTTATCAAAACTATGTCTTGGCTTGATTCTCTACAATACAGAGATACGTAGGCACCTCGTAAAGACCGTGTAGTCTCGAACACGAGTGCAGCCATTAAAGCTCTAAGCTCACAAACCTTAGCATTAATTACCAACTAAACCCTAATTCTTGTTCCACAACATTTGGCGCCATCTGTGGGAAGAAGACAACAACCATGGTAAGAACACGAAGCCAATCCAAAGAACAAACTACTTCAAATACAGTAGCGTCCACCATTGAAATCCCACCACACTCAACTTACGTCTCTCAAGGAGGAAACGTTCCTGTGGTGACCACGGATCCTGTTCACACTCAAGGGACGAATCCCTCAATCTCAGATCTGATTCCACAAGGGACGAAACCCCCATTTCAGAATCTGATTCCTCAAGGGACGAATCCCCAAACTCAGATGGTTCATATACCATTGAATTCTCAGGGACCTGGATTCCAGATGTTCACGACTGTCATCCCGTCGAGAACTAACCCTAACCCCACATATGGGATTCCCTACATCCCCGATGTTGGAGGAAGCGGTCATGCACAATAGCCCGAGTACATACGAGGCTTGGTCTCCATCCCTGAAAGACGTGACTACTCCGGTCCCTATACAGAAGATGAGACTGAATCCTTAGAGGAAGACGTAGCCCCAAGGAGAAGACGTGCTGGTAAGGAGCCCAGGGGGCACACTCAATCACGAAGGGCTCAAGGAACAGCCTCCCAAAGCATTTAAGAGAGGATACGGGCACACGAGGCCGAGATCCAAAAACTGAAGCACGACATGGAGAGACAACAATGAAGGAACACGACATCGGGAAGGTCAAGGGACAGGCCTCCCATCATAGATCTGGAAGATCCACCAAGAAGAAGGGTCGATACCCTTAGGACTGATCTCCACGACTTAATGCCTCTTGGAGATCCCGATGATCCGAGACCCCCATTCACTGATGAGATCATGAATGCTCGTATCTCAAGGAAGTTTAAGATGCCCACCATGAAGGCTTATGATGGAACTGGAGACCCGGCCAATCATATAAGGACGTTCTCAAACGCCCTGTTACTACAGTCCGTGAACGACGCTATCAAGTGTCGGGCGTTTACTCAAACACTGAGGTCCATGGCCCAATGATGGTAGAGCCGTCTACCCTCAAACTCCATTGGATCTTTTAAAGATCTCAGTCAAGCCTTCATAAAGCAGTTCATAAGTGGAAGAGTCCACGAGAAGAGTTCGACATCCCTTATAAGTCTCGAACAATGAGCAAAGGAATTCTTAAGAGAATATCTAAATCGATTCACAAAAGAGGCCCTGAAGGTCCCAGATCAAGGTGGCCATGATAGCCCTGCAGCAAGGAACCAAGAACTAACACTTCAAGATGTCCTTGGCCAAGCGTGCACCTGAGAGCATGCTACAACTCCAAGAAAGCGGTAAGTATATCAAGGCCGATGAAAGCATGAAGAAGTTCGTAACGAGTACTGAGAACTCGGGCAACAAGAAGCGGAAAGTAGAGCAAAAGTATGATGCCAAGGACAAGTATCCTCGAACTGGAAAAAGCTTGGACACTGCCCCTAGGAAGAACCAGGGACCAAGGTTCACTGACTACACAAGGTTGAACACTCTAAGGAGCCAAATCTTGTTGAAAATTGAGAAAGACAAGGGACTCAGATGGTCGAAGCCACTAAGGGGAGACCCCGAAAAAAGAGACAAGAGCCAGTATTGTAGGTTCCACAAAGATGTTGGTCATGACACTGACTATTGTAGGCAAATCAAGGATGAGATTGAGTACTTGATCCGTAGAGGAAAGTATGGCCGATTCACCAAGGGTGAAGATAGCGGAGGCGAGAGAAGAAACAACGATCGAAGGGACAATGATCATGATCGAGATCGTAACCCACAGACCCGAGCGCCAATAATCAACATAATCTCCTAACAGAGGCCGGGACAACCAAGAGTTCTCGGAGAGCTTATGCTCGAGAAGTGATGAACATAGTCGGAGAAGCACCAAAACGAGCTAAGACCGAGGTAACACTTGGATTCGATGACTCTGACCTTGAAGGGGTAAAGTACCCCTAAGATGATACTCTGGTTATCACCCCGGTAATTGAAAATTGTCTGGTCAAACGAGTTCTTGTAGACAACGGAGCGTCGGTGAACATCTTGTTCCACGACGCGTTCCTAAAGATAGGATACAACGACTCTCAGTTGACCCCTTTAAACGTGCCCATCTATGGGTTCAATGGAGTGGAGTCGAAAGTTGAGGGACTGATTTAACTTCCCATGACAATTAGGGAAGAGCCAAGAGAGGCCACACAGATGTTAACTTTTCTGATTGTCAAGGTATCGTCTACTTACAACGCAATCCTCGGAAGGACAGGCCTACATGCATTCAAGGTTGTGCCTTCGACATATCACATGAAGCTCAAGTTCCTAACCAGAAACGGTGTGAGCGAAGAAAGGGGCGATTAGAAGATAGCCCGAATCTGTTACATGGCCGCGCTGAGGCCTGATGGAATTGTAACATCCGGGAATTTCGCGTACTGTATTATGGATATTATATGAATATATGTGAAACTTTTGTGGCTTTACTAAAAAAAAATTGTTCTATAAAGTTTATGTGAATTAGATAATGAAAATATGAATATATTTGTTCTAGTTTGATGAGTCCTTATGTGACCTATGATATGTGGTGGATAGATAAGTGGATCCAATAATTATTTTATTGATACGTGTTTAGAGAAATTTCTGATTTATTTGGGAATGGCCAAGTGGTTAAATGAAAATTTGTGGAATTTAAGCTTCTAGGGTGAGCTTATTTGTTACGTGTTAAAACATTCTTACGTGTGTTACTTTTGTGGTACAAATAATTGTGAATAGAAATTTGTGATTTAAATTTGCATTATTATGTGAAAATCATGATTTTATAGCTTTTAAATATTCATGTAAAATCATGGAAATGTATTTTAATTATAATTTTTTTCTATAGCATTTAGAAAGTTATTATAGACTTTATAAAAATAAGTCCACAATTTATTTTGACATTTTAAAATTTTAAATCAAATTTATGAGCATTTTTGTATTTACCAAACGCTTATCTTGTAAAAATCATATAAAATAATCTACTCGCTCAAAAATTATTTTAAAGATATGTACAGAAATATAATTTCATTATCTACATTTTACAAATTATGAAATTTTTCCAATTTTGAATTATCAAATAGTTTTATAAGTACGCTTTTACCAAAGTTTACTCTAAAAACAAAATCAAAAATTATAAAATGCTATTTGTGAAAAGACCCTTTTGCCGCTAGCTCTATAAACACCAGCAACTTCTTTCTTCCCCGTTTCTTTTCCTCCTCTAAATTATCTCCCTCTCGGCTCTCTCTCCCCCTCTTGTCTCTACTCTCTCTCTCTCTCTCCCCCCCTCCATGCAACCCTCTTTTCTCTTTGTTTTTGAAATCTAAAATCATAAAACTTTTATTATTTCTTCTCCTAAACAACATATATAATTGCATGTAAGTGTTCTTGAAGTTTTAATTTGAGGGTTTTGAAAATTGGCGGTGTTAGTTGATTTTAATGGAGGAATAAAGGAGATATGGAGTAAGGGAGTGGTGTATGGTTAGACACCCATGTTAGGGGCTCCCACCGAACACCACTTCCCCCGGCAATGAGCTCCAAAGCGAGCCGGGTGGCTTGGTTTATTGTTTGATGATTATTCTTGATGTTTTGTGATTCTTTTCTATGAATAAATGAGTTATTCTAGTTGCATGTTTAAATATATGTTAATTACTAAGTTTATAAGTTGAGGTTTTGTTGTTAAATTGATTAGTATGGATTAAAGGTTAGAAGATGATATTTTGAAGATTAATAGAATGATAAAACTTGTTGCATGTCAAAATTTCTATTTGCATGTTGGCTTAATCTTAATATTTTCTTGTTTAATTCAAAATAATGATTATATGAGTTAAGAATTGATTTCTTGAGAAGTGTTAAGTGGCTCTTGTATGTTATGATGCATGTTTAGTTATAGCTTTTGATTTGAATGTTGACTTGATTAGTAATTAGTTGATACCTTGATGATTTATTAGTGTCTTATTAGTGATAAGCATGTTTAAGGCAATTATAATTGGTGAATGATGATTAATTAATTTTTATCAAATTCTTACGCATGTTTGGCTCAAATTCAAAGATTTAAATTTGGTTCTTTTGCTAAATGATTCTTGGAAAATAATTTCATGATGTTAATTGATTATTTACTTGGTTTAAGAAAGTATTATGATGATGCATGCCATTTTGTTGATTTTCAATTTGATTTAAATATATTATTGGTTCAAATTTTTGTATAATTCAAATGATAAATTTTGTTGGTTAGCTTTAAATTAAATTTTAATCTTTTAATGGCTACTTGTTAGATGATAGTTTGATTTATGAAATTTATTTGATGATTATTTGGTATCATTTGAATTTATAAAGATTTTATAATATTTTTTGTTTCGAATTATTAGGAAAATCCGAAGGAAATAAATTTTTAAATTTTATTTCAGAAAATTGTGAGCATGTTTGAGTATTAAAAGTCAAGTGATGAATTATTAGAAGCATGCTAGGATTTAAATATAATTTAAAGGAATTAATTTATGATTTTTGATTGATTATTAGCTTTAATTTGAATTATTAGCTAAAAATATGAAAAGGAAATTAATTTGTGATTATTTAAGTTGTTAATGAATTTAAGAAATAATTATAAAAGGGTAAGTCCCTAGGAAGACTTGTATAATTTTTGGAAGTTGATTTGATTCCTTTTAGAATCTTTTAGTTCGAATTTTTGGAAATAAAAAGGATGAAAATTTATTTTTGGAAATGGTAAAGTTAATTAATGGCTAGTGGTGATGTTAATTTACTAGTAAGGTATGACTTGAATGTGATCAGGCCTAAATGGTATGAGAAAGTCTAAATTTGAGTTGTTTTGGTAGTTAGTATGTCAATTTGAATGTGTTTTGACTATACTTGACCTTGTTTGACCAATGCTTTGACTTGTGCATGCTAGTTGGATAAAATTGTTGTCTAATTTTATACTTTAGTATGATGTGTGTCTTATGATCATATATAAGAAGTAATGCTTAGAATAAAATGATTGTTTATGTATATTGCCACCAATGTGAAATGGTTGTTTGACTTTAAGTTTGACCTTTAATGGTCGTAAATGATATTGACGTGCTTTGCTTGTTTGAATGTGAGATATATGGGATGACTATGTGTTGAGTGATGACAAGAGTTTATTGTAAGTATATCTTGATTGTTTGTGATTCATTTTGGTGTCGATTTGAAATCGACTAGTTGGTCAAAATACAGGGGAGATGCTGCTGAAATTTCATTATGATCCTTTATGGACCTAACATAGTTTGGCTAGCGCTCACTTGTATTCTTATATGATTAGTAACTAAACGATCTTCGATAACTTGTTTTCTTAAAATGTTTTACTTAAGTTTAAAGGATGATTTTACAACGATGGTGAAAGTTAAAGTTAAGTTATCAAATGGTCAACAGTCGTTTGACTTCAATTAAATTGACTTGAAACTAACTCAGTAAGACTATAAAGAAGATTTCAAACTACTTTTCAATTTTAAACTTATGTTTTCGTAAATGGTCAAATATTTTGCCAAAAGAAGTTTATCTCAACAAGTCTGTTTTCCAGAAATAAAATACTTTTTCAAAAGTGATTTCAAACTTAAGTCGAAGATCAAATAGTTACCATTATTTGTGATATGTGTTATGTGGATAGTACTATATGGTATAATAGTACTTATAAAGTATATTTTGGGTACCGTAAAGGGTAGTTTAAAGTTAGACGTTCAAGGTGAATGTCGAGAAATAGGAGGATTATTTCTGAAGTAGTGTCTTTACTCGTGTAGATATAATGAGTGAGGACGCTCCCGTAAAAAAAGGAAAGGCTAAGGTTGAGACCCAGTGAAGTTGGTTGCTAGGAAGGAAGGCTTTTGTAAGGCAAGTGACAGTTTCTGAACCTTAAACTCTCATTCCTTTCTACCTACTTTCATTCATATGATATCTTGTTATGGTATCTTGATTCTTTAAAGAGCATGTTACATAATTGATAGCCTGTTCCTATCCTACTGTTGATGATAAATATACTTTTAATGGAATTGAGAAATGTTTACTTCCCTTGTGAACTCTTGATACCTTGAAATTGATAATGCCTATGCTTGAACCCTATTGTGATTCCTTTTACTTAAAACTTTGTTATTGACAATACCCATGCTCAAACCCCATTGTGATTTCTTTTACTTAAATACATTTTTAATGATAATACCTATGTTTGATTTCCCTTGAGAACACTTTTACTGAACCCCTTATGTTGATAATACCCTTGTGAACCTTTTTAATGAATACCTTTTCATTGTTAACATCTATGCTTTAACCCCTTATGATTTGCTTCACTTAATCCTTTGTTATTGTTAATGCCTATGCTTAAACCCTTGTTGCGATCCCTTTTACTTAATGTCTTTTCTTGATAATACCCATTGTTTAGTTTTTCCTTGTGAATTCTTTTGCTTAACCCCTGTTGTTGACAAAGATTATGATTAATACCTATGCTTGATTCCCTATTGCGATCCTTTTTACTTGATACCCATTTCTTTGAACTTGTCATCACTGAAAGTTTTAAAATGAACTTAAATATGATTTCAGACTTTCAAGAAGTCCTATTTCATTTCAAATGATTTGTTAATGTTTTAAAATTGGAAACTTGTTTTAATAATTAATATAGGAACTTCGTCTAAATGGTTTTCTTTACGGATTCCTATAGATTGGAGGCGTAAGAGACCGAGTGACACCGGTCCAGCACTTTTATTATGGTTAAGTAAAGAAATGCTAGCAATGGCAATAAGTCTAACTGACTAGCAATGAGACTAGTCTAGGGATCCCAAAATGAAATTCCAGAGGGACCTTGTGTCCGGTATGGGGACATTAAGTGGCTGATCACCCGTAATTGTATGGAGCGTTGTAGAAAACTCCAATCAAGTTAATGTTTTATTTAATAATATTTTATATATGTTTTTGAAATGGATTTATGGAAAGTTGTTAATGATTTGAGAATCGAAGATGATCTTTCGTTGGAAATGAAATGATTATTGATAAAACTTTAAAACATGTTTATATCATTTCCAGACTTGGAAAATATATTGATCTTTTGTCCAGGACCTTTGATATCATTGATATTTCATCACAACTTAACTGTTATTGATATAATTGCTTGCTGAGCTATTGGCACACTCTTGTTCTTTTTGTTATCTAACTCCTTTCAGTTAAGCTCGAAGATGGTGAGATTGAAGCAGACCGCTAAGAAATCATCCGCTAGGAAATCTGTTTACCCTGGAACTTATCAGACAGTTAGATTTGCTGTCACATGGGTAGGAAGCTGGATAGCTAGTTGTTAGCTTTTGGAAAGGGTGTTGTTAGCAGAATTGTATATCTTTTGGTAGATTGTTAATAACTTCTTATCGAAGTTTATATTTATTAAAAAGGGTTGTAATAATATTCTTTTGCTAGTGTAGTTAGTTCTTATTTCATACCATTACCTATTAAAGATCTTGTTTAGTGTAAGGTCAAGTCTATATGCATTTGTTATTATTAAAGGTTAATGGCTAGTGACTCCCCAATCTAGGCCCCTGATTGGGAAGGTGTCCCACGAATCGGGGAGGGGGGCAGGTCCTCCCAATAGAACACCAGGATGTCCGAGAGAACGAGGAGCGTAGAGGGAAACCAGCTAAAGACTTGGTCCCGATCTCCCTAAACCTCCTAGACCTGGACAAGGTCACCTACATTGGAGCGTCTTTGGAAGAACCCTTGAAGGGCCGATTGGTTAGATTCTTACAAGAAAACAACAATGTTTTCGCTTGGACGGCAGCTGATATGCCCGGGATTAACCCCGAACTCATAACCCACAAGCTGAACGTCGGTCTAATACGAAAGGCGGTCAAACAGAAGAAGAGGACTTATGCTCCGGATAGGCTGAAAGCCATTAAACAAGAACTCGAGAAACTCTTGGAAGCTGGATTCATTAAAGAAGTCCAGTTCCCTAAATGGTTGGCAAACCCTGTCATGGTTAAGAAAGCCAGCGGGAAATGGAGGATGTGCATTGACTTCACTGACTTGAACGATGAATGTCCTAAAGACTGTTATCCCTTACCAATGATCGACATCCTAATTGATGTCAAGGAAACCTGGTTACCATGTATAACCTACCTTCTATGAAGGAGACTTATCCACCAAGTCTCCGAATCCTTATCAAACCCTAGGTTTACACACCTATATAAAGGGGTCTTACCCCCTCATCAGAACTACGTTCTTGGCTTGATTCTCTACAATACAGAGATACAAAGGCACCTCGTAAAGACCGTGTAGTCTCGAACACGAGTGCAGCCATTAAAGCTCTAAACTTACAAACCCTAACATTGATTGCGAAC
>PHNY01299637.1:10610-24542 GCA_003724115.2 Anethum foeniculum
TTTAGCAACATATTTGAATCTAATATTTATAGCTCTAAATATACAATATCCTAGGTTTATGGTTCGAATCTAATCAACATTTATATTATTAGCTATAAGAACAAAATGTTTAGGATTTGAAACATATTATCAATATGTATAAAATTTTAGTGCATATTAAGTTCCAACCCCATGTCGCTCTCCGATTCCTGATTTCAAACACATACCACCCCTCAAACCAAACAACCCCAAGGACTCCTTAGTAAGGAATCGTCCACACAATACAAATCTCTGCCTTTCAAGTGATCCCTCGTACTAGCTAATTAGATACTTCTTGGTCATTTTCAGTTTTATATGATGCTGCACATGTTGAAACAATCTGGTGTTGCTGGATTCATTCTAATGAACAGGAGAAGAAAATGATATGAAGAGAAAAGAACGTACATAATAGAGCATATGCAATCATAAATTGCTTGTTGCCGAGAATGTACATTGCCGTGAGTCTACCTTGCTCACCTTGAGAGTATGAGAGCAGGCTAGCAAATTTGCAGGATGGGTTATATAATTTTTTGATAGAAGTCGGAAAGGATGACTCTTACGAGCAGTGCAGAGGTAATATTACTGGATTCGTTCTCACTATTTTTGCAAGTAATATTTTCCTGCAATCAGCTAGTAACTCGTTTAAAGTATAACTACTTTTTCATATTTCATAAATAAAGTAGTGATAATAAATCTTTTACGCATATCCAATTTTATTGCCCTGAAGTATAAATGAAATTATAGGGAAAATTGTGAAGATGTTGTGTACTGCCAGTTAAAGAATAAGCTTGGCAAAAAGAAAAAAAGAAAAAAGGAATACAGTCTAGCCGATATCCCTCAGTCCTTAGTTGCCAAAGTCGAAGGTTTAAGTCTCAATGGAGGCAATGTGTGTGTGTGAGTATTCAATTTCTTGTAATTGACTTTACCTAAAAACAGAGAGAAAAGGATACAGTCATGCACTCTGAAGTCACATGTCTGGTAAAACTTGCTTATATTTACAACTAGAAGAAATTTAATTGATACACAATAAATAGAACTTGCACTGGCCTCTAAGCAAATATATAATGCATACATTCGTGAATTATGAATGCTGGTAAAAGAAGAACAGGGAAATCACTCACACTTGCGAGCCTAGTGATAGAACAAAAGATATGCTGGTGAATGTAAGAAGATATGTGTATAAAAATAAATCATGCATCTCTAATTATTTAGAGTACGTGAGCGCTGTTGGTGTCTTTATAAAAGAATTTTGTAGTACATGAAGTACCGTACCAACCAATCACATCAATTTACAGAAATTATAAATTATTTGTCCCAGAAACATCTCCAGCGCTGCATTTATATGAGACTCTAGTGCTTTCTCAATTGAGGCATTGAGTGCTTTTGTTGATCTTTGCCTTTTGTAGCAGCTGTTTTTGCTGATCTGCCCCCCTACAAGTTGGAGGTTTATCGCCCCAACTTGGAGCAAATGAACCTATGAGCTGTGTTGCCAAGAACCTAGGTAATATCAGCTAACTGCAACTTGACTGGAATCTTGGTAGGGACAGCCTGAACCTTTTCCTTGACAGAATGACAGTCCACTTCCATGTGCTCTGTCCTAACATAATGAAGTGGATTGGAAGGTATGTCAAAAGCTGCCTGGTTTCACATAAATAGTATTTGCAAGTTAACTGAAATTTCTTGATCTGGCAACTATACCTGAGCTACATGACCTCTCAAGCAATGGTGGCTGAGGCTCGATACTCTGCCTCTCTGTCGAGCTTCTACAATCGCTACTTTTTTCTTAGAGTTCCAGGTAACTGACTAGAGGACTGAGCTGTAAGAAATAACCAGCAACTAATCTCCCACAATAGTTGGATAATCACTCCAATCATAGGTGCAACACCTGTGAATCAACGAGAAGTTCTCGGAAGAGAAAAATAAACAAAGGCCAGAGGTAGATATTGAATATTTAGTACCGTCTAAGCAGTAGCTAAATGCTTTACAATTAAACTAGGAGCCTGCATAATTTGGCTGAACAACTGACCAGGACAAACGATGACATTTTGGGAAACAAACTTCCTTGATAATAACCTATATGGCTATATGTTCCAGATAAATAGATATAGAGGCAGAGGTAAAATATAACAGTTGTTTTTTTTGAAAAACTGAATGTGAATATGTGATATTGAGAGTTGTTCTGCCAATGAAATTTTACTTATTTTTGGGAAAGCGTTTCAGCACCTAATTAATCTGTACAAATGTCCGAGAACTAATTTATTTTCGTGTCAAGGAGATTAATGATAGAGCTTTTTATCTACTCTGTCAATTTATAGAGCGCTATAGTGAGGAATAAAAATCTGCATATTTGTATGGATATAGAAACATATTTGCAAAGTGCTTAGAGAAGAAGTTTTGAGGTGGATCAAGGGCACATGGAAGGTATCACTGTTAATTTGCACCTATGATCTGTCTTGACCCCGTTCTTTCTTGTTGTATTGATAAACTAAGTAACCCGGACTCTTCAATTTTGCCCTCATACCCGTGTCCATTGGACATGACATGGGTGTGGGTATGGGATCTGAGTCGGATCCTTCAGATGGAAACATGACACTTTGACCGTAAGAAATCTAGTTCAAAATGATTTACAAGACTTTACAACAACTTAATCCTCTTAATTCTAGGGTGGGATGTCTATAGATTACTATTTTCATGTTATCCTTTTGATTTGTGTTATAAATATGACAAATAATTGTGTATATGTTCACTTCATGTGGTGGAAGACACGAATTTACAAATGTAATTTATAAGAATTAGGTATAATTTCGCTTATGTGTGTTGGAGGTCCATCTTCGTTGGCCCAAATTGAATGGGCCGAACAAGTACGTGTGCTGGAAGGCTGATGGAATGGGCTTAATAAGACCAAGGCCCAAAGCCACTTAGCTGAAGGGAGGCTCACGAACGACGAGGAGGACGTGGTCCACTAAGACTCAACGTTTTCCCCCACGATCGCCAACCGAACGAGAGAGGTTATATGGAGGTTTGCATTCATTCATCTACACACAATCACTTACAATTCTCTGTACTTGTATTCTCTAAAAACCTACTCTACCAGATTAATTTATTCTCACACCGGAGGTGAATCGGGGGGACAATCCCTCGCATTCTCTTCGTTGCAGGTTGCACACCGAAGGTAGTTTGTGGTTACCGAACGTACAGAAATCTGGTTCCAACATTTGGCGCTGTCTGTGGGAATACGAGTGATTTTTGAGAATTTGTGATAATGGCTAACACATCAAACGACAACGAACGACCGCCTGGGTTTACAGATCCGCCATCGGATCGAACCTCTGAACGGTCACCCCAAGAAACCTCACCGATGATTTCGAGGCTGAGGGAGATCTGGTACCTACGCCGGAGGAACAGGCGTTGCTGAATAAAATAAGGGCCGAGAAGTTGGCGAAGGATAAAGGAAAGGCTTCGGCCCAGGAACAAGATCAGAAGGAGGCCCAAGCTAAGGCTAAGAAACGGAAAGCCAAAAGCCCCGGTTACTACATTGTTTCCCGAAGGGCGGGCCGAGCAGAATGGTGCGCAACCAATTCTAACAATTGGGGAAGCCATGAGGAGTGGTGTTACATCAGCGGCCCTAAAATCGCTAAATATTCCACTTGGAAGCTGGTGGAACCGACCGATGTCGTGATGCCCGATCTGACTCCGGAAGAAGATAACGACTATATCGCTCTCAATGAGCGGGAAATGGGCAAGATACCACTTTCGGACAGTCGGAAGAATGACTGGATATTTGCCCTTTGGGGTAATGGTAACAGAATTTTTCATTCATTCCCTTCACTAGCATTTTTTACTTAGCTGCATTTTTCTACATTCATATGTATGTTTCTTCGGCCCTGACCTATTTCCTTTATTTTGTGCAGTGTCAACCCTCTAGGCAGTGATTCGGAGAAAGCAGCAGAAGGCTGAGGCGGCCAGAATCCAGGCCGAAACTGGGAATGTTGAGGCCACTATTCAGGTTGAAGTCGATGAGGTTGCATCTCATGGCACCGAGGAGGGCGAGTGGGCCAATTCCATTCCCGAAACGGAGCCCTTTGAGGTGGAGGACAGCTCCGATGACAATGCCTCTCTGGGGGAGCCAAGGCGGAAGAGGCTTCGGGGAGAAGAGGAGCCGTTGGTGGACAAGCATGTCCCCGACTGGATGATTCTTAACTCCGACTCCATCGTCGGTAAGGCCTCTCCTTCAGCCAGAAGGCTCGGCGGTAGGATTCTTGGGGGGGCCACACTTCCGAACGACCAAGTTATTGTCGACGTTGTGGACCCTGTTGAAGCCTGTACTGAGCTTATGGCCTCTTTGGTCGTGGTAAGCCTTCCCATTATCTCGTTTTTGTCTTTTCTTCTAGTTTCTTTCTTTCGTTATTTCCTTAGTTGTAGCTTGCTCTTTCCCTTTCTTTTCCAGGCTGGCCCTTGGGCGGTTTCGGTTTCAGCCCGAGTCCCGGGTCTTCAAGCCGAAGCTCGACGGCAGGAGATTCGGGCTGTTAAAGCCGAAGCAGACCTCAAGACCGCCCAGGACCAAGTGCAAGTGGTTTCTGGTCAGGCTGAAGCCATCAGCTTGGAGCGGGACCAGCTGAAGGAGGACCTCAAGAAGACCCAGGATCGGCTGAAGCGGAGGAACGATCAGCTGAAGGCGGCTAGGAAGGCCCTCAAAAAGGAGAAGAAGAGGCTGGAGCTCTCCGAAGAGCGCTTCTTTACGACCACCTATGAGATGATGGTGCGTCGGGCTGCCGAGGTCGGTTTGGACCACAAGTTTATCCTTCTGGAGGGTTTGGAAGACCCAGTCGGCAAGGAGTCTGCTCCGGAAGAGCCCCTGGTCGTTCCTTCCGAATCTGAAGAGGAGCTTTCCTACTGAATTTTATTTTTAATGTCTATGCAACAGTGCTTGTAAACAATTTATTTAATCATGCTTGTAAACAATGCCTTCGGGCTTTTGCTTCACAGTTTATTTTTAATTTTCGCATTCTTGTGCCTTTTATTTCTGTTTAGCATCATGCTCTAAATTTTAACTGTGGCGCTTCTTTGGCTTTGTGCCATAACCTTTGATCGTTTATGCTCCTTCGACAAAGAACTTTTGCCTTAGCATATTTGAGTATTGTCTTTTACACCTCTTCGGTATTGAATTTTTGCCTTAGCGTATTTATCTATTATCTTTTACACCTCTTCGGCATTATGTTTTTGCCTTAGCGTATTTAACATAACTTTCACCTATTATGCTTCTTCGGCGTATTTGCCATATTTTAGGTGTTGTAGCTCTGACTGGGTTCATTTCGAACTATCATAGCCTTTGGGTTTTGTTTTAACCTTGGTCGTCTGCCTTGGGCAGATCCTTTCTTGGGCTTATTTGTATCTTCGTTCCCCAGCGATTATTGTGTTGGAAAGTAGTTTGGTAAAAGTATTTGGTCGGCCAGTGGCCCCTTTACCGAAGTAGTCGTATAAATTATTAAAGGCTGAAAAAGGCAAATAGTAGGAATTATCCCGATGAGGTCACACCACACCACACCACAGGAGGAAGAGGACGGAGGTTGTGATAACGTCCGATTCTGAAGATGAGCAGGGAGATGCGAACAAATCCTGGTTGAACAGGTTGGAAAAAGCTATCTTGTTTGGAGACAAGAAATTCGACCGAGAGCCAGTGGTGACGGAGGAGATTGAACAATACCGACCGCCGCCCGGGGAGGAGAAGCAATTCTCGAAGATGACGAAGTTCAATGGGAGGGGAGACCCCGAAAACTATTGTGACAAGTATGAACTTTTGATGGTTGGAATGGGACACAGTGATATAATGATGTGCAAAATGTTCAAGACGTACCTGAAAGGTCCCGCGTTGTCGTGGTATAAGTCTCTGCGCCCTAGATCCATCGGGTTGTATGAGCAACTGAAGAGGAAATTTTTGAGGTATTACTCCCACCTCTGCCGAAAGGAGAAGGATACTGAGACGTTGATTCACTGCAGGCGGAGGCCGAATGAAGAGCTGGGAGACTACCTGTCTCGTTTCAAGAAAGAGGCAAGCACGGTAACGAACTTGGATAAGATCAAAGCTATGGGCTTCTTGACAGCAGGATTGGACCCTGTAAAAGGTAAGAAACTCTGATCCTCTCTTTATGATTTTCCTCCTAAGTCGTTAAATGATATTTATGTGAGGGGGGAATATAAGGCGTAAGATGGAATCTATCGGGGGATATAAGGAATCCCGGAGAGAGGATCGAGGGAAGCAAAGTAGTCGATACGAAAGCTCCCGAGGGTCAAGAAATGACCGAAAGGAGGACCGAAGAGGTGATGATAGAAGAGATACTGACCGATGAGCCCAAAGGCGAAGAGACAGAGATTCCGCCGCGTTCACTCCTTTAAACACACCGATCTCGAAGATTCTCCATGAAATAAAAAATAAGCCTAGCTTCGTTCAGCCAGCCAAGCTGAAGGTCCCAGACAGAAAGAAGAACCAAGATAAATATTGTGATTATCACCAAGATAAGGGGCACAACACAGATGAGTGCTACCATCTTAAAAAATTAATTGAAAAAATGATTAAAGAAGGAGAGCTGAACCAATTTGTCAGGGATTTAAGGGACAAGTTGGGGCAAAAAGATGATAGGGTGAACGATACCGAAGATAGAGAGAGGTACAGAGGGGAAGTGAAGACTATCTCCGGGGGGCTGCGTATTAGACAAGGAAAGTAAAAATGCAAGAAAAAGATACGCCCGACAAGTTTACAACCTTTATCAGTTTGATTCGGCCAAACAATCCATGCCGATCACCTTTACGAAGGATGACTACGAGGATGTGATATGGCCACATGAGGACCCCCTGATTGTCAACCCAGTGATCGGGCAGAATAAGATATGGAAGGTACTAGTCGATGGGGGAAGTTCAGCCAACGTGCTGTTCCACAGAACCTATTGCAAAATGAATTTGGGTGGCGAACAGCTGGAGCCCTGCCACGAAACACCCCTTTATGGCTTCGGCGGCCAAGCCGTCCCGATCGAATGTACAATTACTTTGTCTGTCTTGTTGGGTAAATTGCCTTATATTGTGGAAAAACAGGTTAAGTTCTATGTCGTTCGAGTGGAAAGTCCCTACAATGCAATCTTTGAACGACCCGCCTTGGCCACATTCCAAGCAGTCTAGTCGATTCCCCACCTGAAGCTAAAATTCCCTACGGAAAAAGGTGTGGGTGAGATGAGAGGAGACCAAAAAACTGCTCGAAATTATCATGTTAGAGGACCTAGAGAAAGATCAAGAGTATGGAGAGCCCGATGGTGGCAAAAGAAAAAGGACCGAAGACGAGCCTAGTGGAAGCAAACAAACTCTGAATATTGAGTTGCAGAAGTTCAGAGCAGACACATCATGCCCGATTGCAGAACCAGCTGCTGAAGTTGAAGAGGTTGAATTATACGCAGTTTGCTCAGGAAAGATGGTTCAGATCGGTAAAAACATGGAACCTGGCCTGAAGGAGAATGTGATAGCTATTGTTTGGAAATACCATGATGTGTTTGCTTGGGGACCGGAGGACATGCCAGGACTGGATCCCAAGACGGCCGAACATTGTTTAAATGTGAAGCCCGAGGCAAAGCCTGTTCGGCAGAAGAAAAGAACCTTCGCCCTGGAGAGACAAAAGGTAATCGAGGCCGAAGTGGAGAAGTTGCTGGAAGCAAGGTTCATAGAGGAAATCGCTTACCCATACTGGTTGGCAAATGTGGTTGTGGTAAAAAAGAAAACAACAAATCGAGGATGTGCGTGGACTACACATACCTGAATAAAGCATGCCCGAAGGACCACTACCCCATACCCAGCATCGACCAACTGATCGACGCTATAGCTGGATATCTGGTATTGAGTTTTATTGATGCTTTTTCTAGATATCACCAAATTGCCATGAACAGGGAGGATATACCCAAAACTGCGTTCATCACCCCGAAGGGTACATTCGCCTACAGCAAAATGCCCTTCGGCCTGAAGAACGCGGGGGCAACGTTCCAGAGGATGGTGAACAAGGTGTTTAAAAAACAGATTTGAAGGAATATGGAATGTTATGTGGACGATATGATCATGAAATCAGAGTACAAAGACCATATGGAGGACCTAAAAGAATGTTTTGAAACACTGAGGAGGAACAATATGAGGATCAACCCGAACAAGTGCACCTTCGGAGTAGCCAGTGGCAAATTCCTAGGCTATATGGTCAGTGCTCGGGGAACAGAAGCAAACCCTGAGAAGATCAGACCTGTGATTGACATGGAAGCACCGAAGTGTATAAGGGACATACAGAAGTTGACCGGACGATTGGCAGCTCTTTGGAGGTTTATATCCAGGTCGGCAGAAAAAGCTATGCCGTTCTTCGGCGTACTGAAAGGATCCAAGAGATTTGCACGGGACACAGTGTCAGAAAGCATTCGAGGAGGTGAAGGACTATCTGACAAGAGCACCTTTACTCATGCAGCCTGACCCGAAGAAAACACTACAGCTGTACTTGGCCGTGTCCGACCGAACACTTGGAGCTGTTCTGTTTTAAAGAACATGAAGGTAATCAACACCCTGTATTTTATGTATCTCACATGCTTAAAGATGCAGAAACCAGGTATCCTAACGCGGAGAAATTTGCATATGGGCTGGTTATGGCTACCCGAAAATTGCGACATTATTTCCAAGGCAAGTGGTGACTGACCAGCCACTAAAAAAGATATTGACAAGGCCTGAAGCTTCGGGAAGAGTGGTGGCCTGGTCCATTGAATTGGGAGAGTATGATTTAGAGTATATTCCGATGACTGCAATCAAGGCCCAAGCCTTGGCTTACTTTATGGTAGAGTGCACCTTCTCCGGACCAAAGGACTTGGCACCCGAAGAGCAACTCATTCGGACACCGGGAAAATGGAAGCTCTTTGTAGATGGCTCAGTAGCAGGGACAAAATATGGGGCTGGCCTCATCCTAACCAGCCTAGAGAGGTTTGAAATATGCCAGACCATCAGATTCACCTTCCCTCTCACCAACAATGAAGCTGAATATGAGGCGCTATTGGCAGGTATGGAACTAGCTAAAAACTTGGAGGTAAAGCATCTGAGAACTTTTAGTGATTCAATGTTGGTGGTAAAGCACTTCTCAGGGGAATATGAGCAACGAGACCCCCGAATGAAAGCCTACGCCTCCAAGGTAAAAACAAACTCACTATTGTTTGAGCCCTTCGAACTAACCCAGATTGGCAGGGAAAACAATAGCCGAGCGGATGCGTTCTCACGACTTGCTTCGGCGGAGACACAAAGTCTTAAAGGATCTATCTACTTGACTGAAGTCGGTACCCCTTCTATCGACAAAAAAGAATGCATGAAGATCCACCAGGGAATCACTTGGACGACCCCAATCAGAGCTTACCTAGAAAAAGGAACCCTACCCCTGGACCGAACCAAGGCACAAAAGATAAAGTATCGGGCCTCAAGCTACACTATCATCAGTAACAAGCTATACCGAAGATCTGTCACCAAACCACTACTTAGGTGCCTGGAACCCAAAGAGCAAACACTGGCTCTAGAGACGGTTCACAAAGGCATCTGCGGTGAACACTTGGCAGGACGATCACTTGCCTACAAAATTCTGAGGCAAGGATTCTACTGGCCGACCTTAAGGGCCGATGCACTTGATTATGCTAAAAAATGCAGGCAGTGCCAACTATTCAGCACTGTGCCAAAACAGCCACCCGAGGAGATGTCTTTTGTCTTAAGCACCATCCCTTTTGCCATGTGGGCTGTAGACATTGTGGGAATACTCCCAACCAGCACGAAGCAAGCCAAATACTGCATCGTCGCGGTCGACTATGACCAAGTGGATAGAAGCTCGAACCTTAGCCTCGATTACTGATGACGCGGCTAAAAAATTCATGTTGGAGCAAGTGGTTTTGAGGTTCAGAATCCCCAAAGTCTGTGTGTCAGATAACGGTAGTCAATTCATCGGGAACAAATTCTGAAAGTTCTTACATCACTTCGGGATACAGCAAAAGTTTAGCTATGTAGAACATCCTCAAGGCAATAGGGCTATTAAGCGGCCAACAAAATCATCTTCGATGGGATAAAGAAAAGACTAGGAGAAGCCAAGGGCCTATGGGCCGAAGAGCTCCCTTGGGTGTTATGGGCATACCGAACAACTTCACGGTCGTTCACGGGCGAGACCCCTTTTAGGCTTGCCTATGGAACCGATGCATTGATTCCCGTCGAAGTAGGCCTGGAGTCGTACATGACCAAAGTATTCAACGTGGAAAGCAATGAGTTCGGGCTAAGAGCGAACATTGACTTTCTAGAGGAAAAAAGAGAGGCAGCACACCAAAGGAACCTCAAGTACCAACTACAAGCCGCCCAATACTATGATTCGGGTATAAAAAAGAGGTCCTTTCTGGTAGGCGACTTGGTGCTGAGGGAGTTAGCCACTTTGATGCCAACTAAACAAGGCAAGCTACAGCCGAACTGGGAGGGCCCTTATAAGGTGATTGAAGTAGTCCGACCGGGCACATACAAGCTGGAAGGATTAGACGGGAGCCCTGTCAAGAACACCTGGCATGCCACGCGCCTCCGCCGATTCTACCATTTAGATCGGTTGTGCTTTCGATTTACTTATCTGTTTATTAGTTCAAGTCTTTTCCCTTCTGCAATGTTTTTGAATTCCCTAAGGCAATGAAGCATGTGTAACCATGGCATTGGCCAATAGAGTAATGAAAAATACTTAGCTTCGTTTGTCATTTTATGATTCATATATGCTTACTTATATTTGCAAAGAAATGGGCAAACAAAGTGGGCTTATCCTGGGGGCTGACCTCATCGGGATAATCCCCACTATTTGCCTTTTTCAGCCTTTAATAATTTATAAGACTACTTCGGTAACGGGGCCACCGGCCGACCAAATACTTTTACCGAACTACTTTCCAAATCACTAAACGCTGGGAACGAAGATACAAATAAGCCTAAGAAAGATCTGCCCAAGGCAGACGACCAAGGTTAAAACAAAACCCAAAGGCTATGATAGTTCGAAACGAACCCAGCCAGAGCTACAACACCTAAAATATGCCAAGACAAATACGCCGAAGAAGCATAATAGGTGAAAGTTATGTTAAATACGCTAAGGCAAAAACATAATGCCGAAGATGTGTAAAAGATAATAGATAAATACGCTAAGGCAAAATTCAATGCCGAAGAGGTGTAAAAGACAATACTCAAATATGCTAAGGCAAAAGTTCTTTGCCGAAGGAGCATAAATGATCAAAGGTTATGGCACAAAGCCAAAGAAGCACCACAGTTAAAATTTACAGCATGATGCTAAACGAAAATAAAAGGCACAAGAATGCGAAAATTAAAAATAAACTGTGAAGCAAAAGCCCGAAGTCAACAGAGTTAAGCCGGAAGGCATTGTTTACAAACATGATTAAATAAACTGTTTACAAGCACTGTTGCATAGACATTAAAAATAAAATTAAGTCGAAAAGCTCCTCTTCAGATTCGGAAGGAACGACCAGGGGCTCTTCTGGAGCAGACTCATTGTCGACTGGGTCTTCCAAACCCTCCAGAAGGATAAGCTTGTGGTCCAAACCGACCTCGGCAGCTCGACGCACCATCATCTCATAGGTGGTCGTAAAGAAGCGCTCTTCGGAGAGCTCCAGCCTCTTCTTCTCCTTTTTGAGGGCCTTCCTAGCCACCTTCAGCTGATCGTTCCTCCGCTTCAGCCGATCTTGGGTCTTCTTGAGGTCCTCCTTCATCTGGTCCTGCTCCAAGCTGATGGCTTCAGCCTGACCAGAAACCCCTTGCACTTGGTCCTAGGCGGTCTTGAGGTCCGCTTCGGCTTTAACTGCCCGAATCTCCTACCGTCGAGCTTCGGCTTGAAGACCCGGGACTCAGGCTGAAACCGAAGCCGCCCAAGGGCCATCCTAAAAAAGGAAGGGAAAGAGCGAGTTACAACTAAGGAAATAACGAAAGACGAAAACTAGAAGAAAAGACAAAAACGAGATAAGGGGAAGGCTTACCACAGCCAAAGCGGCCATAAGCTCAGTACAGGCTTCAACAGGGTCCACAACGTCGACGATAACTTGGTCGTTCAGAAGTGTGGCCCCCCGAAGAATCCTACCGCCGAGCCTTCTGGCTGAAGGAGAGGCCTTACCGACGATGGAGTCGGAGTTAAGAATCATCCAGTCGGGGACATGTTTGTCCACCAACGGCTCCTCCTCTCCCCGAAGCCTCTTCCGCCTTGGCTCCCCCAGAGGGGCATTGCCATCAGAGCTGTCATCCACCTCAAAGGGCTCCGTTTCGGGAATGGCATTGGCCCGCTCGCCCTCCTCAGTGCCATGAGACGCAACCTCATCGACTTCAACCTGAAGAGGGGCCTCAACATTCCCAGTTTCGGCCTGGATTCTGGCCGCCTCAGCCTTCTGTTGCTTTCTCCGAATCACTGCCTGGAGGGTTGACACTGCACAAAATAAAAGAAATAGGCCAGGGCCGAAGAAACATGCATATGAATGTAGAAAAATGCAGCTAAGTAAAAAATGCTAGTGAAGGGAATGAATGAAAAATTATGTTACCACTAGCCCAAAGGGCAAATATCCAGTCGTTTTTCCAACTGTCCGAAAGTGGTATCTTGCCCATTTCCAGCTCATTGAGAGCAATGTAGTCGTTATCTTCTTCCGGAGTCAGATCGGGCATCACGACATCGGTCGGTTCCACCAGCTTCCAAGTGGAATATTTAGCGATTTTAGGGCCGCTGATGTAACACGACTCCTCATGGCTTCCCCGATTGTTAGAATTGGTTGCGCGCCATTTTGCTCGGCCCGCCCTTCGGGAATGGTGTAGTAACCGGGGCTTTTGGCGTTCCGTTTAAAGTCATAATGGTACCAGAACAGACTAGTTCTGGGTTTCACCCTGGCTGTTAAACGTCGGGCCTGGAAGCAATTGATGTGGATGAATCCGTTCGGGTCCATCTGTCCTAAGGCAATGCCTATATCATTGAAGAGCTTCTTCAGGATCGGAAGTAGAGGGACCCGAAAGCCGCACTTGAAAGTTACTTCAGAGATGCTTGTGGCCCTTTGCTCTTGTAGTCTGCTACTTCGATATTCTCGTAGATCCAGTCAGTGGGAGTGGCAGCATAGAGCCCATAGGCCCCTGAGGGGATTTTATACGCGGAAACGAACCTTTCTACAGCCTCTTCGGTCAAAGTTGACCGAAGATTGCATGCCGGATATTTCTTCCGGTCAGAGAAAGGACTAATCGGGGCTCGCGATGTGCTAGGGGCTTCTTCCGAACGGTCCATATTCCTGTATCCGAAGGAAAATAAATGCAATTAGCCATGTACTCGGGTGAAGTTTGGAATAAATATGTAAAATAAAAAAGGGATTAAAAGCGACGACCGAGTACAAAAGGCTAGGAACGAACGAAGAGAAGCCTAAGCTGGGTAAAACCGAAGGGAGATACCTTCTAGGCCGGTTCCCGAAGACTGTTCTAGAGATTGAACATTTCGAAGAGTGTTCAAACTCCGGAAAGCCCGCCTACCATCTTTAAGCCTTTGAGGGAATCCTACCAACAGTTTTACCCAGGGGTTAGGCAAAAAGAAAAAAGGAAGAAGAAAGGAAAGAAGAAACAAGGGGAACTGCCATCTAATCCTACCCACAACCCCGCATAAAACACCATATAAAGCAAAGACAGAAAAGAGAAGCGTGCAAAAGATCAACAGTTTATTCAAATGTTGTCAAAAGATGATGTAGTTGGAGGCTGGGTATGGACGCTTTGGAAACTTGGAATCAACGTTGCCCGTGGTTTCTGGAACTCGAGTTGCCGGAATTTGGTGGTTGTTGTTGCTATTCTCTGTGAAACTGTAAATGAGAAGCGGTAAAATGAAAAGGAAGTGACATA
>PHNY01299641.1:3061-13462 GCA_003724115.2 Anethum foeniculum
CTTAAGATATTTGAAAATTATCTTCACATCTATTAGGTGAGGTTCCCTTGGATCAGCTTGAAACCTTGCATAGAGACAAGTAACCTACATGATATCTAGTCTACTTACAGTTAGATAAAGTAGTGAGCCAACCATTCCCCTGTAACTGGTTCTATCTATTGATGCTCCAGTGTTTAAGTCCAGTTTTTTGGCTGTGACCATTGGAGTACTTGCAGTTGAGCAATCTTGCATTCCAAATCTTTTAAGCAAATTTCTAGTATATTTGGCTTGATTAATGAAGATGCCTTCATCTGTCTATTTGACTTGTAAACCCGGAAAATAGCTCATTTCTCCCATCATACTCATTTGATATCTAGACTGCATAAGCTTAGAAAACTTTTGACAGAGTTTGTCATTAGTAGAACCAAACATGATATCATCAACATATATCTGAACTAATAACAGTTCCTTACCATGATTTAGATAAAAGAGTGTTTTATCAATTGTACCTTTTTTGAAACCACTTTCTAGTAAGAACTGAGCAAGTGTTTCATACCATACTCTAGGAGTCTATTTCAGTCCATAGAGTGCTTTATCCAATCTGTAGACATGATTTGGATATTTTGGATAAATAAACCTTGGAGGTTGTTCAACATAAACTTTCTCTTCAAGTTCACCATTAAGAAATGCACTCTTCACATCCATTTGAAAGACTTTAAACTTCATGTGAGCAGCATAGGCCAAAAAGTTTCTAATGGCCTCTAGTCTTGCAACAGGAGCAAAAGTCTCATCATATTCAATTCCTTCCTGCTGAGAATACCCCTTTGCAACTAACCTTGCTTTGTTCCTTGTAACAATGCCCTCACTATCAGTTTTGTTTCTGAAAATCCACTTAGTACCAACAATAGACCTATTCTTTGGTCTTGGTACCAGAGTCCATACTTTTTTCTTTTAAATTCATTTAACTCCTCTTGCATTGTTGTGACCCAGTCAGCATCTTGAACAACTTCATCCACTTTCTTAGGTTCATTCAGAGATAAAAATGAATGATAGAGACACCCATTTTCAGTTGCAGTTCTTCTAGTCTGTACACTTTTATCAAGATCTCCAATGATTAAGTCAGGTGTATGTGATTCAGTCCATTTCCTAGCTTTAGGAAGTTGGCTTCTAGAACTGGAAAATTCACCATGATCCATTGTGTCTCCTTGTTGATCTCTAATAGTACCTTCAGTATGTACTGATGCTCCCCCGAACCAGTGCTTCCATGACTATCAGAATTTGTTTCATCAGTATTTGATGAACTTCCTTCTGATGTTTCTTCAGTTGAAGTAGACTCTTGTGTATGATCATGTTGCTCCCCCTCAACATGTGCTTCATTAGGTTGATCACCATCAGTAAATAATGGTATATCAGAGTCTGCTGAAATATCAGTATTTGCACTATCAGGATATGTAGAATTATCAGGATTTAGTTGTTCAGCATATGGTACTTCATTTTCAAATCTCAGTTGATCATGATCATCAGCATCTTCTACACCTGTAATTTTCTTATCATCAAAAGACACATGAATTGATTCCATGATCACTTTTGTTCTCGAGTTGTAAACTCTGAAAGCTTTTGTTGACAGTGGATAACCAACAAAAATTCCTTCATCAGCTTTTAAATCAAACTTTGTAAGCTGTTTTGGATGAGTTTTGAGAACAAAACACTTACAACCAAATATGTGAAAGTACTTCAAATTTGGCTTCTTTTCCTTCACCATCTCAAATGGTGTCTTACCATGCTTGTTTATCAGAGTTGAATTTTGAGTGAAACAAGCAGCTTGCACAGCTTCAGCCCAGAAGTAAGTTGGCAGCTTTGCTTCTTCAAGCATGGTTCTTGCAGCTTCTATGAGAGTTTTATTCTTCCTTTCTACAACTCCTGTTTAATTCCTTTTGATTTACAGAACTCTTTCATTACTGAATTCTTGAACTCAGTGCAATTATCACTTCTCAGTATCTTCACAGTATATTTTGATCCCTTTTCCAGTTCTCTAATATGATCAAGAAGAACAGATGAAGTTTAGTCCTTTTTATGCAAAAAGTACACCCATGTGTATCTTGTATATTCATCAACAATAACAAGTGCATACCTCTTCTTTGCTATGGACATTACATTCACTGGAGCAAAGAGATCAATATGAAGTAGGTGATATGGCTCAAGAATTGAGGACTCAGTTTTACTCTTTAATGAAGCTTTCCTCAGTTTGGCCTTCTAACATGCATCACAGAGACCATCAGGAGTAAACTGTGCTTTGGGCAGTCCTCTTACAAGATCTTTCTTCACCAACTCATTAATGTTGTTGAAGTTCAAGTGAGGAAGTCTACTGTGCTAATTCCAGCTTTCTTCAATTGAAGCTTTACTCAGAAGACAAATTTCTGAGCCATCAGTTTTTATAGAAAGCTTGGCTTCATAAATGTTACCATGTCTATATCCTTTCAAAGCAATTTTGCCAGTTGAAGTACTGACAATCTCACAATGATCTTCATAGAAATCTACATGATAACCTCTGTCACAGATTTGACTCACACTGATTAGATTATGCTTGAGTCCTGCAACTAGAGCTACATCTTCTATGATGACATTCCCAAGATTGATTTTGCCAAATCCCAGAGTTTTTCCTGTATTGCCATCTCCATAAGAAACACTTGGGTCAGCTTTCTCCTTAAACTCTGATAGCAGAGATTTATTTCCAGTCATATGTCCTGAACATCCACTGTCCAAGACTAGAATATTTTTCATGTTTCCCTGCAATCAGTAAAGCCACTAGTTAGAATTTTTAAGGACCCAGACTTGCTTGAATCCTTTGGACATTTTAGATTTGTTAACATTTGCAGCAGAAGACTTCCTATCAGAATTTATGTTAACACTCTTAGTTTTAGGAGTTACCCATGCATAATTGATTTTATTGACTTTCAAAGAGGGTTTCAGTTCATAATAATTATAATACAAACTGTGATACTCTTTACATGTGTAAATGGAATTCCAAATACTACCATAATGAAAACATGGATTCTATGGCTTATATCTAACTGTCCCTTGCCTAAACTCTGATTTAGGTCTGACAGTTGTGATATTCTTATTCTTCCTGCAATTCACAGATATATTATTAGTACTGCCACTATTAAAACAAGCCTTTCTAGGTGCATTAGGAATTGGTCTATAGTTATTTTCCTTATTTATTCCTTCTTTTCCATTATTATTCTTCATATGCTCTATTTCCTTGTTTTTCCTTGTGATTTCTTTCAACTTATGCTTAAGTTGCTTCTGAGACATTAAACCAATGTTTATAGTCTTAGCTTTTACCTGTGTTGAGCTATCAGTATTTAAGCTAGACTTAGTTCTTGATGTTGATCCTCTTTCATTTACTGATTTTACATTATCAGTATTTAAGTTAAAATTAACAGGTGTAAGCATAGACCTTTCCCTTTTTATAACTCTAGCAGGAGTTATTGGTTTCAATTTCAGCTTTATTTTCTTTAGGTTTCACATAACCTAATCCTAATCTCCAACTACCTTTTTCAAGTATTTCCTGAGTTGTTCTTCCTGACTTAGTCCAAGTCCTGATTATTTCTCTCTCTTTTGCTAGTTCTTTCTCTAGCTAATCATGCTTTTTTGGTAATTCCTGTTTTACATAAATAGTATCATCTCTTTCTTTTTGAATTTCTAGCATAAAGTTTAACTCAGCTTCTAGGTGATCATTCCTTTTCTTAAGATCTTCATTTTTAATCTTACTTCTTTCATTTTCTAAAGTTTGATCCCTATAGCTAACATGCATACACTTGAGAAATTTTCTCAACTCAGAAATATCATTAGTATCAAAAGCAAGAGTAGTTTGAGGTACATTTTCTTCCAGAGGTGTAGAGTCATCAGTATTTGCTACCACTGTATAATTGACTTCTTCATCAGTATCTGAAGAATCAGCCCATTCTGTCTTCCTTCTGATGAGAGCTTTACTCCTTTCAGTTTTATGCTTTCTGCATTCAGTTGCAAAATGCCCTATTCCATCACAGTTGTAGCATTTGATCTTTGACTTGTCAAATTTTGTAGTCCTTGACTCCTTTCCATTTTCCTTATTGAAATTCCTTTTATCAAAAGATGATCCCCTGTTAGAAAATTTCTTTCCTTTTCTGAAGCCTTTGTACCCCATCTTTTTGAAGCTTTGGACCATTAAAGCAGCTAGTTACATTATCTCTTCATCATCAGAATCTCCCTCAGTATCTGTGGAGTTATCTGAGTCATCAACAGTATTTGATGACTCAGTATCAGACTTTGCAACCATTGCCTTTCCCTTAGAATGACTTTTCCTCACAGCTTTATCTTTTGATACTTTCTCTTCAACCTTCAAGGCAACAGAACTCAATTTGCTTCCCTTTCTTTTGCTCCTTTGTTCCATCCCAAGTTCATGGGTTTTGAGCATACCATAGATTTCATCAAGAGACATTTCATCAAGATCATAGTTATCTCTTATGGTTATTGATTTGACATCCCACTTTTCAGGTAGTGCAAGAAGAAACTTCAAGTTTGAATCTTCAAGATCATATTCCTTGTCCACCAAAGATAAGTCATTCAGCAGTTTCAGAAATCTGTCATAGATCTCTGTCAGTGACTCATCAGACCTTGAATCAAAGTGCTCATACTCCTGTATGAGTATTGTTTTCCTGTTCTTCTTGATAGCTTTTGTTCCTTGACACTTGACCTCCAAAGCATCCCAAATTTCCTCTACTGTTTTGCATCCAATCACCCTGTTGGACATAACATTATCAAGACTGCTATGAAGAAGATGTCTCACTTTTGCATCTTTCATTATTGAAGATTTGTCCTCAGGAGTATAATCTTTCTTCTCCTAAGGAATAACCTTTTGTGGTGCATCTCCAACAGCAACAAAGAGCTTTGTTGGTTCATGTGGTCCATCATAGATCCTGTCAAGGTATTCAGGATCTGTGGCTTCCAAAAATATAGCCATCTTCACTTTCCAAGTGGGATATTCACTTGCTTTTAGCATAGGAACCCTAATAGTCTCATATCTACTAATATTGTTCCCAGAGGTTTGGTTATTTGAGTTCTTTTCAGACATGATTGTTTTTGTTGGATCTTAACTGTATGTAAATTAACAGATTGACTCTGATACCAATTATTTGGTCTCAAAAATACTGTAGAGGGTGTGAATACAATATATAAGTACAATCAAATCGAATAAAAACAATTAAAATGATGAACAGTTTTAATATTGATGAATAAAAACTTTTACAATAATATAAAGTACTCTCTCAAAGAATGTAAGAGTATTCTTGAGAGCTGCTAGGTTACACAGATGATTAAAACAATAATCGACGTGACATAAAGTGTGAACCTATCTGTGTATATATAATACAAAGTTTCACAATCATTACTACTGATATGATTACATAAGTATGACTAGACAAAGATCATATCTAATGATTGATTGCTCCTTTTCAAATATTGAGTGACCGACACATCCTTGCAATCTTCAAGATCTTCAATCAAATAAATCACTGCTTGATTTACTGCTTCCTCAGAGTCTGACAATAAATACTGATAATAAACACTGATATCAAATACTGATATGAATCTGTCAAACACTGATAATAAACTCTGATTTGCCAAAGTGCTAAACACTGATCATTAAATTATCTAACACAGGGCCAGTACAACAGAAAACACGAAACAGACTAAACCCCGCTGACTCAAATTAAAATAAAATTAAAATAGAATTGAGATATACACTCCATATTATATTCAAATTGGTTCCAAATAGTCGTAGGAACCCTGATTATCACATTTAACACGAAATAAAGTTTACGAAAAAAATATCAGTCACTTACAAGACCACAGACAACATATATCACATAACATTTAAGATCAAATGAATCATATCTATAATAAAACAAATAGTATTTCATTTAATATATTACAAAATCGTCGTAAAATTCTCGGATATTACATCCTTCCCCCCTTAAAAGGATTATGTCCACAGAATCACGCTAAGAAAACAGGCGAGGATACTTTTCTAGCATCTCACTTTCAACCTCCCAGGTTGACATTTTAACTTTAGGATTCCTTCATAAAACTTTTACAAACGATACTAATTTATTTCCTTAACATTCTTGCTTACCGGTCTAACATTCTATCGATTGATTAACGCATGCCGTCTCTGGCTAAAATTCTATTGCCTTATATTCTATCACACTAACTTCATAAACATAACACACAAAACACACTATAAATATGTTGTATATGTAGCGGTAAAATAGGTCACATTTAACCTTCTGCCACGCACCTCAAGATATCAAAAGGGACCAACATAATGTGAACAAAGCTTTCCTTTCTTGCTAAATTCAAAACATGGCGTTCGTGGATATTCTTCTAATATTACTGGTTCTTCATTTTAATCTTTTATGTTCTACCTCATTTAATCAGCATATTTTTGTTAGGCAGTTCTGTGCGACTTATAACCGCTTCTGAATAAATTCAAAGTTCTTTTTAGTTTGATGGATTCGTTCTAGATCCAAATCTTTCGTTTAATAACTTCTTTTCAACACACTGAAGATCCACATTTTCTTCTGTATAAGGCTTCGTGAATTGATACTGCCATACTCGTACCATAGCAACTATTGTAAGAAAATTTTATCAACCCTAAATGCTTGTCTCAACTATCTTCAAACTTTCATTTACATACTCATAACATTTCTTTATTTTCTTGGGCCTTTTTTTTACTTTACCCGTCCATTTGCTGGGAATATGCAATACTCATGTTCAACTTGTATTCTAAATATTCCTGGAATTGCTTTCAGAATTCAAATTGAAATGAGGATTTTGATCGGATACAGGGATCTCGTGTCGTACCACGATCTCTTTGAGAAGTAGGTGAATTAATTTGTCTAGAGAAAACCATTTGTTGATTGAAGGAAAGTGTGTTGACTGGGTCAATCTGTCAATAATAGCCCAACTTGTATTATATTCCACTTCAGTTCTTTAATAGTCCTATTGTGGACTTCATCGTAAGGTGCTTCCGCTTTCATTCTGGAATGTTTAATGGTTGTAATAATTTATTTGGCTCCCAACGCCTTACCTTGACTTTCTGTCACATGTGATTTCTATTCATTTTCTTCTGCAGTTTATCACTTTATGCCCACTCACCAAAAGTTTTCTTTTATGCCTCGATACTTTATCGTACTCTCAGCCATATTGAATACCTTGAATCATGAGCATTTGTCAATTCCCTTCATTAGCTCTGGCATACATGGAGCCCATAATCCTAGAAGAATATCTTAAAATATCTTTATCATTCTTTTGACTCCTAATTCCTTTTTCAACTAAGCTCTCTTTTCGTGCCTCTTTTTTCTTCTTGACATCTGCGAATCTTTCTGATAGTTTTGGCGGCAACGTCAATGCATAACCCATTTCCATGGATGACCCTGACATAATATTTTTCAATTCCTATCGTTTTTGAATTATCTAACACTACCTTGCCGATTAGCTTATCAAAATTAAACTTTTTCCTTCAGCTGAACATGTCAGCTACCCCAGTGGCCTTTCCTGGATGTCGGTTACTCGTGCAATCGTAAACTTTATTCAATTCCAACCATCTTCTTTGTATGTTTATTCCCTTATGAATAAAGATATACTTTAAACTGTTGGGGATCTGTATAAATTTCATACTTTTCCTTAAACGAATAATACCTCTAAGTCTTTAATACACGCACTGTCGTTGCCAACTCCGCCCATGCGTCGAGTACTTTTGTTCGTGAATCTTCCGTTGTCTTGAAATATATGTCATTCATATGCGTTTTACTTTAATACACATCCAAGTCCTTTATGCAAACATTACTATAGATAATAAAATTTCTTTATTTTTCTGGAGACATAAACACTGGTGCAATTCTCAATCTTTCCTATTTCTTTCTCTCTTTTCCTCTTCCTCTTTCTTCTCTTTGTTCTCTCTTGATTTTAACTTCTTCAAAACTTTCTTCAGACTCTTCATTCTCTCTTGACCATTCCGCTATAGGTGTAGTTACCTTCATCTTGCGCTAATATCCCGCTAATTTTATTTAACTTCTGACTTATACTGGTGTCTCTGATCTTTCCCAATTCATGATTGTTTTAATTTTTGGTTAAGGAAATAGCATTTGAAAATAACTTAATCTAATTGGAGTAGATTACTATTTAATTAATATATCTTCGGTTTAATGTCTGTCTGTTTTTTTAGTATCTCTCCCCGATGATTTCCCATTTATGAAACAATTTACACTTGATTTATATATGTGCCATTTGTGCATGTGTTTATTTGTGATATATAGCGATTCTTTATATGTTATTATGTGAGTTTTGTCTATGATAAAGAGTTATTTGCTTTATTTCCATATCTTACAGTTATTGATTTTTCATTTCCATACCATTGATTGGGGATTTATACATATAAATTTTAGATAGGCCTTTATTTGATTTATTTTAATCTGATGAATGAATTCTTATATGTTGTATGAGTTTTATAGATAATCACAATGGTTGGGGTGCTAGGCCCGCAAATTTTCAAGGTAAGATGAATTTTAATATGTATTTATAGATATATTTTTTGGTGTATTTATTATTATAAATGTGTAGATGAGATAATTGTTTCCATGATTCTTAAACTGTATCCTATTGTACGGAATTTGATGATGGCTAGAGCTCAAAAATTTACTATGGGAACCGAGCCCACAAGGAAAGCTTTAAGTAATATTAACAAAAAATACGTATAAGCGGCACCTTACCCGTGGGCCGTTGGAAATACTAGTACTTGTTTGCCCGCTCCGCTCGGGATTTGTAGATTAAAAATTAAAAATTTATAGTTAGTCAATTATTTTTGTTACATTTATACTTTATATATTTACAATTAGTCTAATATTATTTTATAATATTTTTACTTCAAAATCTAATGTCAAAAATATTATGTTAAAATTATTTGTGCAAAAATATTTATAATTAACTATATCAATATTTAATATATTTTGTCGAAAAATCACTGTTAAATAATGGTTTTTGAAGTATTAGAAAGAAGCAAGTGTAGTGATATTTTAAATTTTAACTTTTGTTCATTTTGTAAAAGTTTCTAATTCTTATATATTTTTAGTTGTTAGTAAATATATTTTACTGAATATGTTAAAATTTTAGGGTTGTGTATATATATGTGAAGTTTTTGTATTTGTAAAGTTTAGGGTATATGATAAATTATATTTTAAAATAGTATGATTAAGTCAAATTAACCATTACTTTAGTTTCATATTAGTTAAGTTTTATTCAGTTAGGTGTTATTTTATTACTTTATATTTATATTAGTTAACATTTTGTTTACTTTAGATTTATATTAGTTAACATTTTGTTTAGGTACATGTGGTTTTGTTTGCTTAGGTGTTAGTTTTTAATTTTTTTAGATTTAAGCCATATTTAGGCGCTTGTAAAACTTAACAATTTAGGGTATAGTAATATTTTTTAGAGGATATAAGATGTTTAGGTGTTCTTTCTATAAGATGTAACACTTTCGGGGGTTATAATAGATTATTAGTTTTTTAGAAAATAAGGTGTTTTGATTTTTAAAAGGGTTAGGTGTTTACTTTGTAAACTTATAATTTTGTAGATATATAGGCTTGTGTCTTTTTAAATAGGTTTGCATTTGGTTTCTAATATATAAACACTTCGGGTTGTACATTTTTAAGAGGTTTATAAGGAGTAAGTGTTATAACTATTAGACTTTATATATAAAATGTTGTTAATTATGTTGGACACAATATAAACTTTAATTATGATTTATTTGTTTAGTATTATATTGGTTGTTGTAAATATAATTTTATGAATGACATTATTTTGTATTCTCTTTATTTTAAATTAAAAGTTTTATTCCTTTGATTAATAATCATAGAAATGATAAGTTGAATATTACAAAATAATTTACTTATAAATATTAACTTGTAAAAATATTTACAGTTTTAATAGATTTTAGTATATTTTTTTAAAAAAAATTACTCTTACATAAAGTTTTTTGAAGTATTTGAAAGTCTGAAATTGTACTCATAAAATTTTAATTTTATATTCCGTGCAAAATTTATAATTTCTATATATTTTTAATAATTTATTGAATATGTTAAAATTTTAGGGTTGTGAATATATGCTTGAAATGAAGTCATTTGTAAAGTGTGAAAACACACCTAGAGGGGGGTGAATAGGTGAATATGGCTAACTAGATTACTTTTAAAATTTACCCTATAATAGCTTACTGAGATTATGCAAACAGTACTGAATTCTGACAAAGATAGTAAGCTGAGATGACTAAATGCAATGCAGAAATTAATGTGCAGAAAAGTAAATAGAACACACAAGAATTTT
>PHNY01299642.1:3097-16141 GCA_003724115.2 Anethum foeniculum
AAGCTATCTATATCTATCTTACCACCTTCCGGTTGGAGCTTCTTATGTCTCATTTATTTCCTTTCGATCTTCAGATTTACACATTTCTCATTTTGTTTGTGGACAACAAGTATGCACTCTTAGCCTATCTCACTTTTTTTTTTTTTTTTTATTTTAGCTTCATTTTCTCAATGGCCTATTTACATATACTCTTCTTGTGAATGCACAATATCTATTAATTTTTCTTGGTGTATGTATTATTAATAATAAATATGGTAGCATGCAAAATGTATCTAGTCAATCATTCAATTCTAGTAGTATCTTAAGAGTGAATTTATATTTTTTGTATATAAATATATGCAGTCTATATGAAGTTGCAGAACAAGGCCAACCAAAGTTAGCCACATCAAACTTGGTAGCAGAGATTGAAGTGAAACTAACTCTAATCTGCTGGGGATTCGATTTGCTGCCTGCACTCTCAAATATTCTCTCTCTCTCTCTCTCTCTCTCTCTCTCTCTCTCTCTCTCACACACACACACACACACACACTCTTCCAATGGCTAAAGTTTGGGCGCCCTCAATGATGATCAGCATCTCTCTCTGTCTTCTGTTCCTCACTTCTTGTCAAGGTTTATGCTCTTTAATTCCCAATCCTCTTAGTTTACCATCTCTATTTTTATAATTATTTATGTTCTTTGATATACATAGATATACATTATGTTGATAAAAAATAATTATAACATCAATTTTAGTGTAATTTATGTGTCTGCACACACTTTAATTTGAATCTTTTTTTGTCTTTAATTAATACCAAGTCCCCTGCACAAAAATATGCATATATGATTAGACAAACATGTAATTTGTGTTTTTATGTATATATTTGGTTATGTTGTCTTGTTTTGTTGAGCTAAATTTGCTTTATAACTTATTTGCCTTTAGTTTGTTATCACTTTATCATAAGTGTTTTCTTGATCCTCATTTTTAACTGAACAAGCCAACAAGGTATGGCCAGCTAAAAGTGGGTATTTCTCAGCTACAAAAGGTGGCAGATTTATATATACAGGTGTATGTTTTTTTTTTTTTTTTTTGGTTATATGCAAGTTTTAACAACCTAAAAGATTTCACTTTGAAAAAGATGGTTAGCTTATTTGGTGATTGGTATACACAAGTGTATGCAAAACCTTAAAAAGTTTTCATTTTTCAGGTTGGTGGTTAGCTTATATTTATTGCACTCATTTTCTTGAAAAAATAAAGCAAAGATTCCATTTTTACCAGGAAATCATAAGTCTCTTGAAAATGAGATGTTAAATTTTGGGAAATTGCAGGGAAGAAGAATTATTGGGATGATGAATATCCATTTATCAGATATGCAAGTTCTTTTTCGCCACCACCATCATCTGCATCACCATCAGCCTCTGCAGGATCACCAGATGTTCGAGAAAGGGGGTATGACTATATAATAGTCGGTGGTGGCACAGTAGGATGTCCATTGGCTGCTACATTGTCTCAGAACTTCAGTGTTTTGTTGTTAGAAAGAGGCGGGGTTCCATTTGCAAATCCAAATGTCACATTTTTGAGAAACTTCCATATAAATCTAGCAGATATTTCTCCAACTTCTGCTTCCCAATTCTTTTATTCTTCGGATGGAGTTTATAATGCCAGGGCCAGAGTCTTGGGCGGAGGTACTTGTATCAATGCTGGATTCTACACCAGACCAAGCACAAGGTATTGCAAAACCTTAACCTTAATTTTAGTATCTACTACTATTTTAGTTTGTTTTTGTAGATGGTTGTAATTGATTATAGCAACTAGAGACTAACCATGCTGCTGGTTTCAAGTACTAATAATATAAAAGCCAAGCTTTCAAGAGTTGTTGTGTATCTGGCTCAGCAGTTTATTGCAATTTAAGACTACTGGCCCTGGCCCTAAATATTAAACATAAAAATTCTAGTTTTAGTGAGGATAACCTATACTGTAACTTATTAGTATGCTGTGTCTATAGTTACAGTGCACTGCGATTTATTGGGTCATTATTGCAAGGGATGCAGAAGAATATAATGCTTTAGGATTATGGTTATGTTTCTTAATCGAGTTAGAAAATGCCAACATCAGTGATTAGTTTTTCTGTTGTTTCTGTTGAAAGGCTTAGATATGATGCTTTAATAATACATCGGCTTGTTGCAAATCGTTATCAGAGTTCAAGAATGCACAAGTCAATTAGATATAAATAATATGATGTATCGTTTTGTTAATGATTAGACGACACATTTAATGATTATATATAATATGTGCAATAGGTAATTTCCAGATAACTAAATGATTCATTTTAACATTGTGCTAATATTGTTCTCTGTTCCATGCGACACTATTGTGGTCCTCCCTCAAGTGCCTTTCAAATCTACGTTCAAGGGGAGAGGGGGGAGAGATTAGGTAGATTGATAGTCATGTTACAGGTGAGACAATTTAACAAATACTGTATCTTGACCTCACATACTGGCATAACCCACACAACCACCCATACTTGGTACCTCCGCACCTGATTGACGATAATTAACATAATTTGTTATAACGTGCAAATTCATAAGGCAGAGCCAACTGTTTGGTTCCAGAATCCACAGATGTTGATATATAATTGGTGGTCTAATAATTTATCTTTTTCCTGGGGTCGAAGTATATTTGTGTAATATTGTTGTCCTCATAATTCACTATTCACAAAGTTTTTGCTGGATAAACCGAATTAACCTTCTGTAGCCACATCCATGAAATTAAAGTATTATTTTTTACTTGAACGAGAATTTATAATTTACTGTTAGTTCTCAGGTTAAAACTAGTAATAAGTCTAGCTCTATTGTGGTTTGCTTATATGTGCTTCAAGCGTTCTCATATGAGCTGGTATAAGTAATTATAGCTAACAGTCAGCACTGGCAGTGTTGGGAAAAGCATATCATATGGTGCATACTGCATGGTAGTAACAGCATGTCATAGGATTTATGTTTTGGTAATGATTGGTAATGGCTTACTCATTGACATAAATGGGTCTAATAGCCACTTCTCGTTTTAAATATGTAGAATTATGTTGTTGGCTTGCAGGGACATCAGATTGTTGAATTTGGATGCAAAACTGGTGAATGAATCATACCCATGGATTGAGAATCAGATTGTTCGTATGCCTAAGCTGTCTTCGTGGCAGGGAGCGGTTAAGGATGGTCTTTTGGATATTGGAATTTCACCTGATAACGGATTCACCTACGATCATCTATATGGAACCAAGGTTGGTGGAACGATCTTTGACAATTATGGTCGTCGTCGCACAGCTGTAGAACTACTTCGGTCAGCCAACCGAGAAAATCTTGACGTTCTGATTCATGCAACAGTGCAAAAGATTTTGTTTGACAAAACAGGTATGCAGAGCACCCCAGAATCAGCATGCATGTCAATGTTGCTCGACTTGATTGTTACAAAAATTATCATCATTTTTTTGGTAGTAGCAAGGTACTAGGTATCTTTTAACTAGATGCTCAATGCTCATCAATCGTTCTTTCTGCTATACAGGGAAGAAGCCCAGGGCTGTTGGAGTTGTATTTAAAGACGAAACTGGGAAGCAACATGAAGCAATTCTTTCGAGGAGGCGGGGAAGTGAAATTATAGTGTCATCTGGAGCAATTGGAAGCCCTCAACTGCTACTTCTTAGTGGCATTGGACCAAAAAGCGACCTTGAAAAATTGAACATCCCAGTGGTGCACGATAACGACTTTGTCGGGAAAGGAATGGCAGACAACCCTATGAATGCTGTATTCGTTCCTTTCAATAGGCCTGTGGAGCAGACCTTGATTCAAACTGTTGGAATAACCAAGATGGGAGTCTACCTTGAGGCTAGTAGTGGATTTGGGGAGTCCACTGATAACATTTCTTGCAATCATGGGATATTATCTGCCGAGGTCAGTAGATCTTGACTTGTTATTTGGTTTCAATTATTAAAGCAGTACTATTGAGTTATAGTAGTAGGTTTGAACCCTCTCCTATTACACTATAGTGAAAGTGTGCAACTGTTTCTGGAAAAGTCCAATTACCTCACATCCTTATTGATTAGTCCATAAAACCTTGTCATATACTAATGCTTCTACTGGAACTTAACAGATTGGGCAGCTCTCTACCATTCCTCCAAAGCAAAGGACAAAAGATGCTATAGAAGCTTACAAAAGAAACAAAAGAAATTTTCCACGTGAAGTTTTTAATGGAGGTTTTATCCTGGAAAAGATAGCTAGCCCAAAGTCGACCGGGCAACTGAGCTTGAGTAACACTAATGTCGATGACAACCCCAATGTCTCCTTCAACTACTTTAGCCATCCAGAAGATGTACAGAAATGTGTCGAAGGTATTCGTCTCGTAGAGAAGCTTCTCGCTTCAAAACACCTTACCAATTATATGCCACCTGACGATGAAACCTTTGAGAAGCTTCTTAACTTGAGTGTCCGTGCCAATTTTAATTTTATCCCCAAACATACCAACGATACCAAGTCGGTGGAGCAATTCTGCAAGGACACTGTCATCACAATCTGGCATTACCATGGCGGATGCCATGTGGGCAAGGTTGTAAGCCCAGACTACGAGGTTCTTGGTGTCCACAGGCTTCGTGTTATTGACGGTTCAACATTCTCACTCTCACCAGGCACTAATCCTCAGGCTACTCTGCTGATGATGGGAAGGTAAGATCATAATGCTTATGTTATGTGAAACTATCTACTGTAATATGTTGACTTATGATTCACTTATGTATCTGCAATTTGTTATCATACATATTTTTTGCTGATGCAGGTACATGGGAGTGAAAATACTGAGACAGCGGCTAGGAAGAGCTGCTGGTTTATGAAGGACTGCTGCTGCAAATATTCATTGCCATTTTTCAGCAAGAAGGTAACTGTAGAGATAGTCTTGCAGACAAAAGAATGGAAATTCAACAACTCCACTCTATTTTATTTTATTCAAACGATTAAGACTATGTATCTGTCTGATTGGTACTTGTAACATATGAATATCATCACCATCCGCCAAGGCTCTGTGTTGTGTTTTCATTATTTTTTAATAATTTTCCAAATACCATAAAATCCCGACTGTTCTGCTAACTTGTTTCTAAATAAAAGCTTTAAGGGTGTGCATGGAAGTACTTTAAAAGTGTATTAGGTCTGTCAAACAGTCGCTTTGGCGAATTTTTATTGTATTACTTCTGCCAGAAAATATATGACATTTGCTTCTGAACTTTTTTGAAACCAAATCTTTGGAAAAGGATCAGCAGTACAACTACAGCCACAGAAGATTTACACAATTTTAAGTGTAATGGTACATACATTAGCAGGGTCTTATATCTGAATCTGGATTGGACATGTTCAACCCCTGGAATCTATAACACTTGAAAATGGATCATATTAAGTTACATAATTACAAAACAAAACTAATTATACATATATATTAGTTAACTGAATTACTGTCTCAGGGCCATTACCAGAGCACCTTATTGAACTGGATGATTTTTCCAGCCTTCCTACTGATGAGTGTTGACTACATCAGTAAAAGAATCTTTCTCATAAAGATCAACTAAACATTCATTAAGATTAGCTGTGAGGGCATTGATAATGTTGAAGAGATGCTGGACACTAATTCCCTGTTAACCCATGTTCACTCATGCTTCCTCTAGACAGGCCCCATAATCGTTGCCAGAGTTGCTTTTTCTTTACCATTTTTAACGGTGCAGAATTAGAAATCCTTCTAAAGGATATAGACTCTCGTTCCTCAAATCCAGCTGATGCATACCTTAAATCTGTAGCTGACATTGGGATCTTGGTATCCAGTATGGAATCATAGCCCGACATCAGGTCATGGATCCCTTCGGCCTCCATTAGTTCAGCAGTATGTTCATTGTGCATATCAATGAGAAAGTCTTGGCTACCGCTCCTTGTAATAGAGTCTTTTATTTCATCAAACTCATTGCACACAAGCTTTAAGGCTTGAACAACTTCACCCATAAAAGGACGGTGAGATACTTCAGGTTGGACACACATCGATGCAATAGCTGCTACTTTTGATACACTGTCTAATGGAATGTTTTGCTTGAAAGTATGATCGATTAGTGTTTCCAAAGATTCTTTACTTGTGAGAAGAGGACGTGCCCAAGCAACAAGATTTTCCTGACCTGGCGGCTGTGACAAATCCACTGGCTTTCTTCCTGTTAGAAGTTCAAGAAGAACTACACCATAGCTGTAAACATCACTTTTAACAAGCAGGTGCCCAGTCATAGCATACTCCGGAGCCAAGTAACTGGAGAAAATTTGTTTAGATAAGTAAAAAGGAACAAATGGTCATAAAATTACGATTGCAGGGATTGGCCATATAAAGAAGTGAAGAAATTATTAAAATGTCACAACTCACAATACAAGGATATTTGTTGCCTTATTAGTTAGGTAGTTATAAAAAAAAAAAAAACAGATGGTAATCTTCCTAATATTTTTAAGGTCATCTCTTTCCGGAACTCATTGCTTACTGGGTCAACAATGTACTTCAACTTATTGTATACTTAATTACTTAGTAGACACATTTCAAAATGAAACTAGTTTGTCCGAACTGTAGACACTCACGTGGTGATATGTATACAGCAAGTTAAACTAGTATAACATATTTCGAGCATAATTAAAAATTTTAATGTAAACATAAGAAGAACAAATAACCGCAATGATGGTTGATGGCATAACTAATATCTATTAGTTGAGAAAGTACTTACCCAAAAGTTCCCATGACATGTGTTGAGATGTGCCTGTTCTCCCCATCCAGTGCTGTTTTAGCCAACCCAAAATCTGAAACTTTAGGTGTATAATCATGTTCTAAAAGAATGTTGCTTGCCTTGAAGTCTCTGTGTATGACGCGAGGGCTTGAGTCTTCATGGAGATAAGCTAAACCACGAGCAGATCCCAGAGCGATCTTCATTCTGGCACTCCAATCAAGCGGAGCATTTTCTTTATCACTTCCTAAGGAAACAAGAAAGACACATTGTAAGTTTACTCTAATATAACGTATTTAAATATATAAAAATCTGCAGAATACTAATCTATGTAGCTTGAATAGAGGGACTATTAAGACTTGTATATACCATGTAAGTGGGATTCCACACTTCCATTAGGGACAAGTTCATAGACCAGGCAACGATATTGGTCATCCGTGCATATACCAATCAATTTAACCAAGTTTCTGTGGTGCAGACGACTAAGCATCTCAACTTCTGCTAAGAACTCACGGCCACCTTGCTGATCATCTCTTTTCAGAACCTTCACAGCCACCTCCCTTCTATCATCAAGAATTCCACTATAGACAAGTCCAAAACCACCCTCCCCAATAATTCTTGAAGCATCAAAGCTATCAGTGGCTCTTTGCATGTCAGTCAAACTAAATATTTTAGCAGTCCCTGTGTATGCTAATATGCTAGAACTATATGACATCGATGCTGAACTAGGTCTGCTTCCGTACATCAAAGACTTGGTAGTCCCTGCAGAGTTTATTTTATCACTAGTTGCTTAATTGGGAACTTTGCATAATTATAGAAACTAATATAATATTGTGTGTAAGAACACAAGTATGAGATATATTGAAATATTTGTCCAACTAAGCTAAATGAGAGGTACCTATATAATTTCCTTTTAATTTTTAATCACCTTGTTAAGTTCTAAATTGTTATAAATTGGTGCTTACCTGATGGTTTACTCTGGGAGGATACAACCTCGGTTTGAATTGGTCGACAAATGGAACATCCACATTTCACCAACAGAAACCCAACAACTGCCGTACAAACAATGAATGCTGTAGCTGACGATAAAACAATTACAGCTATCAAGCTTCCATCAGTCCCACCCTTCCTTGCCCTTGGCACATCAACCCCTAATGGTTTTTCAGGCATGCCATCATTTTTATCGTGAGGGTATTGATGTTCATCTATATTAGCAGCAATCGAATGCACTGACGGCGGAGAGGGAGGAAGACCTGTTAATTTGAAAGCTAATAGAACTTCAGAAAAATATGCTCAGGTATCTATGAGGAAAACATTTTAAAGGGAATATGGAATCAGAATTCTGCTGCATGATTTATAGTGACAAGATTGTAAGTTTCTCTAAAGGTAAGCAACAGATCACTATGATCAGGCATCTAATGATTTCTAATATTGCTATTCACATTTCTAGTTAGAAGATAAACATACAACTGAAATTTCAGGATGGCATGTAACTTCAACACTAGTTCCTTTCCCACCCAACAAAATTGGCATCTTTGCTTTTCCAAAGTGAGATACAGCTAAACATAATCTTCTTCTAACTAGAACTAACACGTTGTCTCTACTGTTATATTTCATGAGGTAATGAAGCAAGAAACTAGGAATCTAGGATCAAGTATCAGAATCACCTGGATAACTAACATGTACCACTTTGTAGCCACCAAAAAGGGAAGCTTTTAAACGGACCTGCTTCATCCAGAACATGTTGTAGATCATAAATGCACTACCGTTGTCAAAGTTTTCCGTTAGTGGTATCAAGTTAATGAGGACCATGGTCTTTTCTGGCTGCTGGACGGCTGCATTGGCACCCATTATCCGTACTTGACTTTGATTTAATGATAGGCCAGTTGCGATCTCTTTAGCTAGCTCAGACACCAAAGGAAAAAATACATAAAGGGAAACACTGAGGCCTAGTCTAACTTCAATAGGCCAAACACAACTACATGGAGCTCCACCAGGTGTATAAGTCAATGGCACCGTGCATGTCAAAGATGCACAACCTACAATTATTATGGGCAGAATTACTAAAGTTTGCAACCAAAGTTTGCTCTGATAGAAGAATCGAAAAAAGAAGGTACGGTGTCTAAGTACCTTCACTAGGAGGTGGAGGTGGTAGTGTCAATACTGTGGGTGGCGGTAAAATCTTCTTTTTCTTCATCGAAGAGCTTAATGGAGAAACAGTGGGCGAAGTAGTAGATACTTAAAGATGTAAAAGAAGATGAATTATATGGTATATTAATAACGATTGTAAATGAACTGATGGATATCTTTAAAAACAGAAGGCAGAACAAAGTTTTCCATACTTCTAGGCTGATAAGATGATACTGTTGGTGACTGAGCAGGGCTCATCGCACTCCAACTCTTTGTTGGGGTGGAAGCAGAAATAAGTGGAGATACTGAAGGGCCTGTATTCATAATAAAGAAATATGTTAAAGATTATAATATAATACAACATAAAATGATAATATCATCTATTAAGTATGTATGAGTTCTCTTATGTAGCAACCTTGTTGGCTCTTAGTAGGAGGCTGGAGCTGATTAGATATACCAGGAGCCAACCCTTTGAAGTTCTTTCTTATGTGAGGGTGTTTAAAAAATGTCTGTGATGGTGATGGTGAGGAATCAAATTCTGGTTTGTGAGCATGACGCTGAAAAGATTGTGCAGTAGGCGCAATGTATGGTGGACTTCTGAAAGGTCCCACATTTTTATTTTCCCTGAGATCTATGAGAAAAATTAGATGCAAAAGTTAGTAGATTTTTTAACAATTATCCTATTCTAGAATTTACATTTGAAACATGGGACTTAACTACCATGACTTTATTGCTACTAGATATATTGTTATTCTTTTATTGGATAAATGATGAATAGACATTTCTGTTTCTGAACAAATACACATTGTTGAATGATCAAGAAAAAGCTTCTTCCCAGATTATTCCATCACAAAGCAACCTTAACAACCTATCAACAATTTTCCGAGTGCCTAACTAATATATTGAAATTTCTGAAGACGAACAGATTAGAACCCAATATATTCATGAAGAAGTACCAGTTTGCAGAAATGTGTGACTTAGCCTGATAGTTCCATGTGATTTGATGTGAGGTCTTCCTGTACTGAGGTGATTTAGCGCGAATGAAGGTATTTTAAAGCCTGCAACAGAGAGCAAACTCGCTATGTTAGCCAAGTTATTATGTCAGATCACAAGTTCTTCCAATACCTCAAAATGTTAGTCTATTAAAATTTCCTAATTGCTTTTTTTTTTTTATTCGGAAACAACTACCTAATTTTTTTCCCAAGAGTAAAATGACTTTATTGCTCCGTACTAGAAATGATCGCAGAACAAAGTATATTTCCAAACTAAGTAGCTGTGATCAACTTGTTCTTGAACTGACTTGACAATCTAATTGATTGGAGCACAATATATAACAAAATATGATATTTAACCCTAGAATCGTTGTAGAACATAGAACAATACACACTGAGAATCCAGATTACAAAATTCACTGTGCATGATGGTAAAATAACAATCATTAATCAAACTAAAAAACAAGAAAGAGTAAAGCCCATTACCTGCAAATCCAATAACTGGCCAGGCATTAAAAAACATGAAGTAGAATATCACCATTAAAAAGAACTGCATTTTCATCTTCCTCAAAAGACCATGAGATCAAACTCAAAGATCTTTGATTTTTACTTACTCAACCATGTTTGGTGTGATGAGATAATGACCAAAAGTATGAAAAAGAAACATACAGAATTTGCACACGTCCTAAAAAGAACAAAGACTCACAAGCTTACAGATAAAGTAGAGCAAGAAACAGTGTTTGTGAAGCAACAAGAATAAAGCACAGTACTGCAAAATCAAGAAAAATGGATCAGTTGAAGCCTAAGCTCAGATTTACCAGAACTTTTGATGGTTGTAATGGATTACTGTTTTCTTGACTTGGGTAATCAAAAAATCAATGAAAAACAGTTACACTTGCACAAAGCTAAAGAATTAGACACTTTGCAAAAGTGTTTTAATGGGAACACAAAGAAAAGAGTGGAAAAATTGCTTTATTTTCTTCAAAAGAATCAATGGGAGTTCAATGAATGAGTTGAAATACAGAAAGATTGTGATTTCCTTGATTTTCTTTGTTTAGATTTGCATATATACTAGTACATCACCAACTATAATTCAATCATTACATAGGGGACAATTAGAAAGTTTTGGTGCTAGGCACAGTTAGCTATATGTGATCACAAGTTTTGGCATTATGTTTTTTGGTTGTCTATAAATTATTACCACTGCTATTCAATAATAATCTAATTAATGGAGCTATATATTCAGAACACTACAGTGGCTTGTGGCCTGTGAGTTGTGGCTTGTGGGGTGTTATTGTGACAAAGGCTCCACATTATGTCATTTCTTTTTGACAAAATTCAGTAATTTAACTTTTATTTTACGGAACTTGTATAGCATTTCTTACAAGTTGCTCTTCTAGCAATTTATGCATCGGAAGGGAAGTTGTTGATCCTGCGGTTAAAACTCGAATTCCATAATTTGACTTATAAAAATGCTTTTTCCACTAGCTCAACACACTTGACAATAATGCTACTGATTTCACTTTTTGAATTTTTTCCGAATTTTCACTTCCCACTTTTCATTTTTGGTACTGCAAATTTTTTTGGATAATTCAAGCGGTTGTTGTAGAATTCGATACGACAAAGTTACGAATTTGAATATAGCGAGTGGATTAAGTGAAGATGGTGGTTGTGATTAGCAGAAAACGTAGTTAGATTAAAGTGTTTTTCCACGGTATGACTAATGACTTGTATCAATATTATTGAATGTTCTTAGTGGGACAAATGTTTGACTCTTGTTACAAGATATTTTTTAATCAATAAGAAATGTCAATTACCCAACTTAATTCGGTTTGGTAGCAATATAAAAATTTGTCATCGTTTTCTTATTGGTTTTCCATCCACTCAATTTATGTTTTTATCTGTAACTATTTGTCAATCAACAAGACTACAATAATTAATACCTAAATTTTAAGAATTTGTCTTTTGTTCAACTGAATTGGGCTGACAGCTACTTTTGAATTTTCAGGCCCACTCCCATTTACACCCACAAAACACTGGACTGGGCGTGTGGTAACTTAACTGTACTCTCATTGGGCCAAATCGGAATATTTCTTTTATGCGAACGAGTTATAAAAACGGTACAAATTATAGAGGTAAGTAAAAATTGAAATGTAACCAATCGTCCACAAATTGATTAGGACTTTAAAGATAATCAAACTGGAATATAAATATGGGTTTGAGAGTTTGATCTAGGTTGGCGACAACCCGATCCCAGGTCCTTCCATGATAAAGGAAATGAGAAATTTAAAACCGTGAGCTATGATACCTCTTCCGGCATTGGACTAAGACCTTGTCGGTAACCAAACCGGAATATAGACATGATAAATTAGTAACCATAACAATAAAACATCCCGAGTTGCATAAACCACAAAGATAAGAAACGAGAAGAAAGCATATTGACTACACAATACGCTAAAAGAGCCAAAGGCTATACATGAAAATCGAATAAGATTCCTTGAGAAAATCTATAATCAAATGTAACACTTGAAATTATTCAAAACTGCAATTAGAAACGTTAACAATGGTATAAAATTAAAAAATAAATTCTAATTAGTATGAGTAGTTTTGAGCCTAAAATTGTTAACCCTGTCAAATGATTTTTCTTGCACTTCAAATTTCATTCCCTCTCTTTGTTCATCGGAAATTCGCTTCGAATTAATATCCTCTTGCCACTTCTCTGCACCATCCCAACTTTTCTTAGGCACCAACTTTGCGGAACTCTTTGCCACCTCCCACGAATTGATCTCCTCAGAATGTACCTGATCTTCACAATTATCACCATGCAAAATGTACTCCTCTTGATCTCGATCATCATCTTGCCGTTGAATTTGATCATACTGTGGTACATAATCATTTTGATCAGTACTTATAATTTCATTAAAAGAACCACTGTTATTCGAAAGTAAGTTAACATTATCAAATTGATTTTGAGCGCGACAATAGGCTAGCTGATGAAGAACAAGCTGGAGCTCGGCTCGATTAAATTCAATCTGACGTTGCAAATCAAGTATAACTAGCTTTATAGCCCGTGCGAGGCACGGGCGTGCTATAAAATATTATGTAATTTGTCGTTAATTTCAATATATTTGTGAGATATTTAAAAATTTAAGTTAACAATAGTAGTGAGTTTA
>PHNY01299643.1:3055-14949 GCA_003724115.2 Anethum foeniculum
GACTATAATTCTTAATTAACTGGATATTCAATAAGTTTAATTAAGAATGTGTTTTCTCAGAAAGAATAAGATAAAAAGCTCTGTGAGAATAAAGGAGTTAACTTTCTGAAACACAAAGTCGAGTTTATATAGACAACACTTAACGGGTGATTTTCAAACAAAAAAATAAGATCTTGATAAAGTTTGTTGTTTGAAAATATAGATAAGACATTTGAATTTAAAACCCGTTAGTTTGTTGAAAAGAGATAAACCTTTAAAAGATAAGTTTGATTTGAGATAAACTAGATTTATCTAGTTTGAGTTTGTTTAGAAAAGATAAGCTTATGTTTATCCAGTTAACCAAGTTAACAACAGATCAAACTCTAATACTTATCTAATTAACAAACTAATCCATTATGATTGACTTACATTTGAATTCTTCAATTTTAGTTTGTATCATCAGAAACCTCCGAACAACAAAATCGATGTCAAATAATTTAGCAATCACCACAGATAGTACCCTTAAGCTATGATTTAGTTATATATCGGTGCTTACAAGTGGATCAGCTTCTACCTAGATAGGGTACTAACAAACAATTGTGCGTACTTCAATTAAAAATGAAAATTTAGGCCAGCAACAAAAAAATGGACCCTTTTTCACCTATTGTAATATGGAGCAGAAATCCACAAACAACTGATTGTTTATCAAAGCATATTATAAACTCTCTACTAATAGTCTGTAATAGAAAATCTGATATATTTAGTTATACTCCCTCCATTTCGAAATACATGTCCACTTAAAGAAAAAAAATTTGTTTTAAATTAGTTTTCCACTTCAGCTTTCAATGGAAGTTTATATTTCCAAAATCAACTATATGTCACATATTATACTCAATTAATGCAATTAATACAACTTTTTTCATTAACATTCACATTTCTTAATATGTGTGATTTTATGAAAATGGACATCTATTTCGAAACGGAGGGAGTACTTTCTTCTTTCTTTTCTGTTTTGTACTCCCTCCGTCCCACAATACAAGTCTTTTTTGGAAAAATTACGCAGATTAAGAAATCATTAATTTGATAATATTTTTTCCACTTATACCCCTCATAAATGAATAAATGTAGACTCTTACTCAACCCTTATTAAATGTTATACAACTTTCAAGAATGCTAATTTTGAAATAATGTCATTACATTTGCATATTTGCATTGAAAAGGAAAAGTGGACATGTATTATTGGAAAAAAAAAAAATCTTTCAAGAGAGACTACTATTGTGGGACGGAGGAAGTATTATCCTTTATCCCACCAATTCAATCTCTCAGCGCACTCTCCGTGTCCGAAAGGCAAAATTTCTATAAATTCATTGGTTTCCATGATCTTGGCGACCTCGGTATGATGTTACTCAACTCTCCTAGAGCATCTCCAACAGACTCATAGTTCAATCTTTATAAATAATATAAATAATTGATTCTTAATAATTTAATAAGTATTTATCTTCAACAATACTCTTCATATTGACTCCCAAGTTCATTTATTATTATAGTCATGAATATATATAACTAGGAGTGTGCCCGCTACCGCGGGCTTATTTTTTTAATGATTTATCAAATATTGATCTCAATTTGTTAATTTAAACATTTTTGTTCTGTTTGCAGAAAATAAAATTTATTGTTGAAAGTTACTTCTATTTTTCTTTTGTTCATAGATGTGAAAAGTTGATTTGATTTTGTTCAAATGATACAGAGTAATGAAAGGCTATTGTCCACGTTAGTAATATTACATGTTGGAGTAAAAGTTGCTGATAATGCGAGAATTTGTTAAATTTTAATATGAGAATTGACTAATTTTAATATATATCGAATATTATAATTGACTCCTTATTTGACTACTTTTCATGTATATTGAATGGACTTATTCAATAGTATTCAACAGTATTGACTTGGTCATAGTATTCCATCACAGAATTTTAATTTATACTGACTAAAATGTAATAATCCAGAATCTTACTTTTTTTGCGCAATTTTTTAACTATGGATAAAAGGATGTGATATAAAGTTAAGTACCATTAAAGTATTGTCAACACCAACTTCTTTTAAAAACAATGAAAATAAAAATTAGTCTCTTAACAACATTTTTGTTCTCCTTCCTCAAATATTGAGTTGAGAGCTAGAATAGAAAGATGGTTGAAAATGCTATTAGCCTTCGAACTTCTTAATATAATATTGGTCAGTTCCGCATGGTAAAAGTATTCAAAAAAAAAAAAACAAATTTCAAGACATTATATTGGTTATGTGATAGGTGTTAGATTTGCATTTGTAGATCATTCTGAAACTAATAGACAAGCCAAAGTGTGAACCAAGATTGCCATGGCCCATAGATGTGTTCAAGAAGAAATTGGTTAGACTATGATGGGTAGACAATTTGTTACCTGGTAATGAATGGTCTTGCACAATCAGACTAGCGGAACAACCATAGAACCAACTTCTTTTATGTTTTATGTTGGCAAATTTATGTTGGCCCAAGGTAAACTCGTGATGGCAGTTGAGGTAGCATTACTTATCAGACTACTTTTTGTCAGCTTTTTCTCTGTATTCAGTTGCTTAGGATAGAGCTGAGAAAAATAAAATTTAGGGCTTTGTTTTATCAATTAAATTAAATATAAAATTTTACTTATTAGGGCCTTGTTGTACCCTTTCAGAAAAATGATATTTGTCTTATCATGGGGCATCCTGTAAAAGTTAAATTCTAAACATATTTTTTTATAATTATCAAGCAGAAGATTATTTAGCAAATTGCAATCAACCAATCAAATATACAAAAGAATCTAATATACAACAAAGTTGGGCATGAACTTTGAAGCGCTAATTAGCATAAGAGTGCTTACAGTAACATCACTTCCTAAACAATGCCACTTCATGAATCTTCATATGCCATTTTATATTCGGCAATTGGCAGCTGCAACATAAACAATCTTTTAGTTATGATCCTTGCACAAACATAACAAAGGCATGGCTGCATGGTACATATAAATTATAAATAACAAAAACTTAAGACCTTTAACATTATAAAGTGAATCCTCATACTAAGTGATGGTTCTGTTCATTGTACTTGAACCAAATTGTTTCGCATTTTTTTACTCCCCGCATAAATATATGGATATGGAAAACTAAAAGAGCAGTTGTTTATATATGAAATTTATAGATGATGAGTTCCTTTTTCCCACGTGAATAGATGGATGTTAGAAAAGCTAAATATCAGTTGTTTATATCCGAGATACATATATGAACCAGCAAGTGCGAGGACACCTTAAATAATATCTATATAATGCAAGTGTAAAGCTACTTTATATTCATCTTGTTTTTAGCTACGTTTCAATATTAGGCAGGGTGGAAGGGGTGCAAACTAAAAGAAGTGAACCATTTTCATGATACTCGAGTTTAGAATCAAAGTGATAACTAATTTATCTAAAAACAATACTGTCTTTCGTTAAAGATACGGTATGAAGTCATGGTTCATTTTTATGGGATCATAAGACCTTCATACATGTTTATACATGATGCATAGAAAGTGAAAATTTCAAAAGGTTTCAGTCTTGCAGTTTATAACACAATATAGGAAAATCAGTATACTCACTACAATATATAAACTGGTTGAGATCAAGAGTCACCCTTCCTTGTTTGCTCGTGTCAAATGAGTTAAACATGTTCCTAAGAGATACAAAACAGGAAGCGTATAAGTAATCAGCAGTTTGGTCTGGCTTAATGACATGATTTACAAAATAGGTTGCGAATTGGATGGGATTTGGTGATTACAAAGAATTATGTCACACACCATGAATAGTTATATGTCTGAATTATATCAACAAAAAGTATAGAGTGTGATATTGTTGCATCTCAACTACAGCTGCAAGACAACAAAATAAAGACAGGTAAACTAATTTACGATGGAGTTGAACACCTGCAAATTACACCCGACAAATTCCGTTGTTTGTCTAGTATTGAACCCAGAGAATGAAACAAGTTTGTGCTATTATGTGCAATTTTCGTGACTTGACGTGATTCTCAATATGTTTGTTAGATTTTGATGTATTACCCAACTAGTGACTACTTTCTCGATGCATATGTCTTTCGTGGTTATATGCTCCCTTTTGAGTTAGGATGTGACATGTCAAAGAATGTAAAACAGTTTCTTACCTTGAAGAGTGAACAAATATACACAAGGATATGAAATCATCAAGTCGAAATCTTCCATTCTTCTTTTGGTCGAAGCTCTAAATAATACATCCAAAAGGAATTAGAATACATCAAATTAATCCTAGAGTTTATATGGTTCACCCAAATAGTAATCTTGCAAAAATATATAAAATAATTAACAAATGAACATAGCATGATCATTTTAGAAAAGGTATACAGTATTCAGGTCCTACGTGCAAGGAGAGAGCTTTGTTAGATAAGAACAATATGACTAAACATATATTTTCAGTTAAAAAAAAAAAACTTTGTAAGTATCCTCAAGTGGCTGCTAAACTTGATAACCAAATGAGTGGACGTCACTTCGATTACTTCATTTCGATATGTGGTTCTTGCTAACAAGCCTTATGAATTAGTAGTCACCGTCATCATATAGCAGCTACCACAATGTGAATCGCCAAAAGTTAAAGAAAATAAGGAAACATTGATAAGTTGTTGTAGAGCGGCCAAATTGTAATTTGCTCATTTTCCTTGTCTTTATAGCAAGGCCAAGTGCATAGTTTTTTCTCTGGTCATATAAATCTACTTTACATTTGCTCTTAATCATAGTACTAGGTATTTTCTAAGAAAAAGAAAGTGTGTGCTTTTACCTGACATACTGTGTAAAATGCAGGAGAGTCAAGTGAAAACCCAAGTTTTTGCAATGCCTGTCAGCAATATGAATCACTTTAAAAAAAGAAACAAGGCAAACATGTATACAAGAAGTACAACTAGAAACATGGAAATCCGTTTATGCCTGCATTTCTGTATCTAATGTCATTCCAATTAAAATCGCACGATAAGTCATTCTGAAGTCTGTAAGTTGGAGATATGCAATTAGTTATTAAATTTTTACTATAAAAATGTGCAACATATAGAACGTAGCTTCTCGTGTATATTAATTGATAACGTAGAATATTGGTTTACTTATGTACAGAGCATGAAGATTGGCCAGACCTTATGCCTTTTGCGGTGGGATCTGCAGCAATTGCCAATTGTGTGAAAATGACATTCAAAACTTGTGCATACTGAGTGTTTATTGTTGCTTGAACTACTGGCTGGTTTGATCACCGTTTTAAACCAAGTCCATCCTTAGTTCAATTGTTTGGAAGTAACATTGTAAAACTGTGCATGTGTGCAATAACAGTCGGATACCTGGATCTTACCTTTCTGGACCAGGTTAATCCTGCTTATTAAACCCACTGAATCTCATCTTTCTGAACCAGGTTAGTTCTGCTTATAAGAAAACGTAATCTTCTTGTTCCTTAATTGAGATGTGAACACTATCTTCGATATCTATCATTCAAATATGTGTTTCCTACGGTTTATTAATTACAATGAACATTTAATTTTAATAAACGATAGATTTAGCCTTTTTTTGTTTAATAATCCCAACTATTTGCCTTGCACTTTATAATTTAAATATTAAACACTTTCAGTTCTTTCCAACCTTTTTTTTACTGTATATTACTTTATGGCATTTAATGTGCTCCCGGTAAGTTCAATAATAATTTGGTGCTTGCTTTATTGCGCAAATTTTATCCTGGGAGACTATCTGTGGTAGTGCCTTATAGACACCATACCAGTCATGAACACAACACTTGTTCTGTGTCAGATCCTTTGACTGAGATATGGACACTTTGACCAACTTAGAGGACACAAGTGAGGAAATTATGAGAAGATAGAGAAACAAGAAAAAAATAAAAATAGATAAAAAGATGAGAAGATTACACCTACTTCGCAAAGTCCTTGCAAAATAATGTTTAGTTCAAGTTTTATCATAATTTTTATTATGATATATGTCAAATACATTTGTTTATTAATCAATTAAGCAGTGTCCAAAATTAGGACAGTCCCCAATTTTCAAAAATTTCAGTCCGAATATCGGATGTGGGTTGGAACTTCGTATATGAGTCCGAGTAACATAGAATAGAGGTGGTGGACAAGTAGAATAGGGGTGGAAGCACACAATGGACAAGCCAACACAAATCAGTCAAGAAAGGTCCAGCATTAGCAAGCATCGTAACACACAGAAAAGAGAAACACTAATGCTCTACGAACATCATATTTTATCAGGAAGCTACCCCCATAGAAAAGGAGGGGAAGATGGCACCAGAAATTGTTACCTCATAAACATCATCAGGAACAATATATCCACGACCCCTGTAAGTACCAATAAACAAAAAATGGGTTACTAAGGTTTGTTCTACTTTCAGCATTTTCTTAGCCCAACAATTTCATACTACTCCGCTTCCCCAATCGAAATTGTTAATACTAATGTAAGAAAGAGAGTGCTAGCAAACTAGAAACTTTCAGAATCTGGACTAAAATAACAGCTTTTAATATGCTAGCAACCACTTGCACACTGATGTCATTGTATAAAATACCAAGTGATACAAAAATGTAATTTAAGGAACTGCTAATTCAATCTGATAAGACCTCATTAACATTTACTTGACAACTAAATGTAACAGTAAATATCAGAGTTTGTCGAGTGCATTTTTAACGATATAAAATCGTCCTTTTCCCTGATTTTGTGTTCCTTCGTAATGTTTTTATTAAGGCTTTAATTAATTAAATTTGATATCTGATTCGTTTAAGTAAAAACGTGTAAGCAAGGATTGCTCCTTTTGACCCTTGAACTGGAACTCTTAAAGGCTAGCAAAGAAAAGCCTTCTCACAAAAACAAGATGTGAGAAAAGCATGGAAAACGAAGATGACGCAGCTGTGCAAAAATGAATTTGGCCAAGGACTTTCGTCTCAGCAGTGCCTATTTTTGATACCGAATGTGTAAATTTGACACTGGGCTTGCAAATATTTAGCAAAGCTGTAACACTGCAAGAAATATAATTCTTTGTCGCTGTTCGGATAAACCAAAAACCATATCACAAAATAACTCTACTAGGTATTTTCCAAATTATATTGTAAACTGATACTCCATTAGTAACGAATAAGATATCATAATTTTAAAAAAATTACATTAAATTAAATAAAAAAATAAAAACCTTCTTAAGTGTAATTTAAAGAGTGAAAGTTTAGCGACTTTGGGAGCCAACCTGAAATCTAAAAACTTATGAGTTCAGCATGTTTAAATTCTAAATTTTGGAAACATTTAAAATTGAAAGGTTCAATAAGTTGGTAAAACACTGGGCATAAGGAAATGCATTATTACGGGAAAAAAAAGTCTTCCTGGGCCTTTTATGCCATGCATTGGGCCTTCAGAAGAATCAGTATAAGATCTGAAGTTCAGTATTAAAGAAAGAAATTTGAACAAGATCATGAGCTATGTTACTCGGACTCGCAACATGGATACGTGTTCAAGTGTCAAACTCGGCAACATTTTGAAAAATGTACATGTTTTTGACTCAATATAAGTGTCCAAGTCCGAGTGTCCATGTCGGAGTGTCGAGTGTCCGACACGGGTACTCCAAGGTAAAATGAAGAGTCCGAGTAACAAAGATCATGAGAATAATCCAGACCAGGGATAGCGATACATTGTTTTCCTGATTTATCAATGCAATATAGATGAGTTAATTTCAGTCTACACTGAAGATGGTAGCAAGGAATCGATAATTTTCAGTATTGTCTCCTATCTACATTTTTGGCTAGCAGTGCTGTCGGTTACTCGTTCGATTGAGGAGATACGTGAGTAGGGTTTAGCAGCTATCATAGAGATGGGATATAGGACAGGATCAGAGGACCAAACCTGAGTAGGGCAGTAATATCTGAGTATGAACGATTAAAAGGTTTTACTATGGGTGGTGGAGGAAAACATGGAACAAAGATACAACATGATGGTTTGATGTTAGACACAACAGGGTGAGGGTTTTGGGATACACACACCAGGATGTTAATTTAAAAATTTAACAAAATTTTATTAAGTCCTCTTATACAGGAGTAAGAAACCTCTTGGATTAGCATTAGAAATCTCCAACAAATTATCTTAAAAGAAGAAGCTATATATATCTACCTAAATCATAACCTCATTATTTATATACACAATTCATCAACATTTAGTAATATGTAACTTACTCAGCAACATCAACTCAAGTTCTGTAAACACAAAATGATTTTCAGTTCATTACTTTTTACAATTTCAAACAATTGTTACTTGTCTAGCACCTTCACCTTTTACACTAAAGAGTACGTCTTCATATATGATTTTATTTGAGTGCTAGGAAATGAGTTTGAAGGACCATTTTTAGTAAAAAAAACTTCGTAACTATTAAAGTTACGCTCGGACATGAATCAGTATAACCATAGACTTTTTAAACATAAGTAGTTCGAGTAGTTCTTATGGTAGGTACTCGGGGGATTATATTCCAATAATTTTTGGTTATTTGAGTCATCAATAGCTTGACGAGTCATCTCCTTAGATCGTAATTTAATTCCAATCATCTAAACTATTTCTCTAACCTCTACATGTTTGACCTGTACTTTCAAGGTTATGAATTTGACATTAACCATTTTTACTACTTTGAACATGTCCGATATAATATACAAATAAATAGAAAAGTGATGTATCATGCATCACAGTAACAATCAATAACATTTCGTTATATAGCCACGCCAAACAAAATGTTATAAAGACATCGAAATATGTTTTGAGTAAAAAAGGCAGGAATTCACCTCTCGGAATCTGAAAAGGCTTGTTGAACCTGAAATCAGATTTAAAAAAAATTATATAATATTAAACTGGTAGTTAAAGCAGAACTAAAAGAACATCAGTGTTTAAGTAACATTGACAAGACAACAACAGAACATCAAATCAAAATTATATAAATGGCTCTTATTTAAATATAAAAATGACGAATACAAAATAAGAAGACCAAAAAAAAAATGAAAAATAGTAGTTTTCCACTGTTTCCTGGAATGTAAGTCATTCACTTACTATCCTTTGCGTGAAGTACATAATGAGGAAAAGGGTGAAAAAAGTTAGTGGTTAATACATTCAGAAAACATAGATGCTGATAAGAGAAAAACCTAATATTTGGAGATCAAAACTTGAAGGTTAAATAAAACTCCTAATGCACCAAGTGGTTGGTAATATTAAAATTTGTACCACTTTTGTAGACAATTAGCCATATCATTCGTTCTTTCTTCATCCATTCAATTCCTACAAATTTAAAGTACAAATTTACGGATGAATGTTAATACCATTATCGTAATCAAATCCTAGCAGACTTCAATCATTTAAAATTTACAGTTTGAGGATCTCCACTCGTCCCTCATCATCATGGTCTTCAACCTTTAATAGTTGTCACGCTTTTCATTCTTTTCTTTTCGACCAATGGAGCTTAAGGTTGCATTTGAAATAGAAAAGTTTTGATAGGACGATATTGTTGATAATATAGGCAATATATCCATTTAACCAACCCAATTTAAACTAGACTGTATCTATTCCAACTTATAAAGAAAGCCCATTTCTTTCTCTACTCCAGAATTGAGATGCGCGGTAACTATTAAATCTACTCGGAACCACATGATAACTTTAACCTATAAATATAAAATATTATTTTTCTCATCGAACTACAGTTGTAAATTTTTCAACGATGAAAGGATTATATTATGAGTAAGACTAGACTTTCCCGCGATATATACCAAATGGTGTACCTAATAATTATGTGGCATTACACCATTTGATAAACTTTTTTTAAAAGATTCTCATGGCCAACTTCCACATTAACATTCTGTACACTATTTGTAAATGTTAAGCATTTTCATTAATCCAATAATAAACTAAATAGTTCATCTCCTTTAAAGTGCTCAATAGCTACAAGAAGATGCTAACCTTTAGAAGAAACCGGTTAAGTTCAACAAATTCTGAAAGAAAAAGGAAAAGAAAGAACATGTCAACTAGGTCCAAGATCATCAATTTAATTATGTAGCGTAACTGTAAGCTTTTACATTAAATGAAAAAATAGAGAACACAATTCACTTATTAAATCATAATCAGAAAGATAGATCTGCTTGAATTCCATTAAATTTTGATCAGATTTTCCGTGACCTTCATTCACAATCACAATTAAAGGTGATTTAACTAGTCTTCGCAAATTTTTTGTAATCGGAAATTATAATTTCTTTCCAGAGGAAGGGGATGTTCTGTGGTTCACAATATATAGGAGATGGATTCAAAGGGACCATTCTTAGACTATTGGATTTGGAAATAACTTTTCTAACACAAATTTCATCCTCTTTTCCATTCATATTCTATTTTTATCAAAATTATCTCTAGAGAACTACAAATTATCAAACAGGGGAGTTTACTCAAGATATAAACTTTTACCTATCAAACCAAGCATAAAATAGTCATATAAAGTTCAATCAACTTAATTATGCAAAGATTATAATCCCAAGACAGTAACTGCTTCACCTATTAAGCCTGGCAGAAAACTGTATCTCATGTTTGTGATAACATAATCATGTATAAAATTATTCGATAGTTCTACTAATGTCTTTACTAATTCTATCAATGAGTGTATAATGTAAGGACTGGTAGTTTCATCAAGTATATGCATTTATTTCTTCTCATATAGTGTTTAGTCCTTTCTGGTACCTGGCTGACTGGCTCAGCCAAGTACCCCCTAGTTATACATCATACAACAGTAATACCCCTTAGTTGCATACTTTTTGACCCATATTTTAATAAAATACTCTTCGGACAATAATTTTTCTCAGGGGAGTATTATATAATTCTCCCTACCATCTTTTATTAACTTACTCTATGTATTGTTCCTGGACTTAGTTATTGGGCGAAGACTTTTTTACTACATTCAAAAACTTTGGTGCTTTTTACACCACCAGACATGCATTTAGAGATTGTATTGTATATCCAGTAAAAAGATTATTTTTGTGATATGAATGTCTATAATGCGTATTTGTTGATAGACATCCATTAGACTACCCGTGGCAAACAATACATTTTACAGAGATCAAGCACCTTTGACACACGTGTGACCTAATACGCTTGTTGAAAATTTTGTGTAACCACGCAGTGTTCAATTTTTTTGCGGCTTTTTCTGATACACATACCTGAATGTGTGTTTAAAGTAGTATGAACCACATCCATAATTTTCTTAAATATTTTCTTACTTTTCGAAAGGGCTCTTAGCCTAGCGGGATTGACTACATTCCCTTTAAGGGTCCAAACCTTGTCGAAGCCAAGGTGGGTGTGTGCTAATGTGTTCAATTAATTTATTTTTTTAAAAAAAACATATTCCCCAATTGCTCTCCTCAGGCCAAATTTGTTCAAAATGTAGTTTTTCTTCGGAAAATTTCACTTAACAAACCCAAGTTGAAGGTAAAAAAAGGAAGAGATTATCTGGGGGTCAATAATCATATCTTATGTTCAATTGCGCAAAAAATAACACGATTTATAAATTATGCACATTATGTATGATCCAAAACTCCAGGAGAAATGAAGAGAAGAGAAGTAAAATAATAGACCTTCTAATTTAACGAGAAGTAAATTATGCACATTAGAAAAGAGAAGTAAAATAAAAGTTGTGAGTAGTTTTGAAATTACCTTGAAAGCTCATAGTTCCATTGCGATCGAAATCGTACATCCTGCAAACACAAAAGAAGCAACATTCATATATAGGTTGAGGGTGTGTACTCTCTCTCTCTCTCTCTCTCTCTCTCTCTCTCTCTCTCTCTCTCTCTCCCCCTCCCCCCCCCCCCCC
>PHNY01299644.1:3126-18586 GCA_003724115.2 Anethum foeniculum
AATCAAATTCTACAAAGATCATTATTTCAGTGAAAATCTTGAAAATTTTATATATTCTGCAAGTAGAACATTGCAAAATGTATGATTCTACAAAAACATGTTTAATTTGCAGAACATATATTCAGATTGCTAACATTTTCAATGAAATAGTAATATTTATAGAACGTACAATGCATAATAATAAGTTTTGTAATGTTTTGATTGCAGAACATATATGGTCTCCAAAGAAATAATGGTCTCCATAGAACTTTCTTCATGTATGTATGTATGTCTATATATATATATACTTTCCTTGTTACCTTTTATTTTTTGTGTATTGATGATTATTTTTATTGTTAACCGCGACCTACACATTCCTCTCTTTGGTCTCTTGTATCATTTTTTTTGGATATTCTGTTAATTTACATAGACAACTCATATTTTATTTTTTTACACAACTTTTTGTTTAACAGCAGTTGAATGAAGTCCCTTGCATAAGAGAGACGATTTTATTTTCCTTTTGGTAATTTGTTATGTGTCTGGAACAAGTCGTATACTTGGTAGTTGCATCTGCCAATACATATGCATCTAATATGCCTCAATTGCATAGGAGAGCCAACTATATATTCCTTTTGGTGATTTGTAATGTGTCTGGAATAGTCGTGTAGTTGCATTTGCCAATACATATGCATTTTATATGCCTCAATTTCCTTTGTATTATTTGTGACGGTAATTATCTTGTTAGTGATAAATGATAAGTGATAAATAATAAGTATTACATGTGATGTGGAAAATCAGTTATTCATTTTTTGGTAATTTGTTATGTGTTCAGAATAAGTCATATACTTGTAGTTGCATTTTCCAATACATATGCATCTAATATCCCTCAATTGCATAAGAGAGTCAATTATATTTCTCTTTTGTTAATTTGGTATGTGTTTGGATGCCTCAATTGCTTTTGTATCATTTGTGATGGTAATTATCTTCTTGGTGATAACTGATAAGTGATAAGTAATAAGTATTACATATGATGTGGAAATTCATTTATTCATTTTGTAACTGATATCATCAAATCAGAGAGTCATCCCCCATGTATGGACAGATTGCTTGCCTTTTATAAATGAAGAGGAGCATGGTAATAGTATGGAAGATAATGGGGCGGGGGGACATTTTTAAAGAACTGGAGACATTTACCTTTGTTTTATATGAGACCTTCCCTACAGAAAACATAATTTTGTACAAGAGCACTTTGAGTATAGACAGATTCCAAATGCGAGGCAGAATATTGTTCAAGTGTAATCTAAACCTCGTAATCTTGATTCTAGACTGTTTCAGTACCACTAATTGCTGGAAGCATCGGTTTCAGTTGAAATTGGTAAAGAAAATGTGACATGTACCCTATGAAGTATCTCAGCTTTTCCTGTATACAATAAATAAATATGCATTATGTTGCATACGTGTGCTGGACAAAATGGACATCTTTCCCCAAATCTAGTAAATTAGGCTGAAGGGGTGTTTAATATTTTTAAATCCTAATTAAGTCAAGTGTAGCAGTTGGGGCTGCCTTTGTACCTTAAATAACTCTAAAGCTGTTTGTTGTTTGTATTACCTGAACTTTGTGCTCTTGTAAGTAAATTTCAAATGTGTGTGATAAAGTATTAGCTCTCTTAAACTGGTTGTTCTGACATGTACATTTTGTAGGGTAATATAGGCTGCGCCTTGAGCTTGATATTCTTTGAAGATCCCTTCTTTGTGTACTATTTTGAAGGGTTTGTGCACAGCTCTTATGTCCATGGGGTGCTATCATATTGTCATGCACTTTGTAATAGCAAGGAAGTTCTTAAACTGATGCAATGGCAGCATCTAGTAAAATTGATCTGTCTTCTGGGAGCCCAGATAGGCCCTTGTATGCCTCTGGGCAGCGAGGATCGTACTCAGGCGCTTTATTGGACAGATCAAGTAGTTTTCGTGAGAATACGGAAAATCCTATTCTTTCAGCTTTTCCAAGCATGTCAAGAAGCAGTTCGGCTGTCACACAAGGAGATGTAACTAGCTTTTTGCAGTGCCTGCGATTTGATCCTAAAGCTATGGTTGCTGATCATAAATTCAATCGACCCATGGATTTCAAGCGGCTAGCAGGCCTTGCTCTTGGTGTTCCACCAGATGACTCTCCATCTAGTTCTTCAAAAAGCAAACTTGCTTCTTCATTGCCCGAGGAAGTCAAACGCTTCAAGCTTGGTGTGCGGGAAAGTAGTATTAAGGCCAGGTAGTTTGTGATACCTTTTCTTTCTTTTAGAGTTAAATTTGTTTATAAAGTTGCACTGCATTGATATCAGGGAGCGTGTGAAGATTTTCAACGAGGGGTTATCAGTGTTCAACAAGTGTTTTCCAGGCATACCATCAAGAAAACGATCCCGGTCAGATGTTTTGTCTGTGGACCGATCCAGTGTCCTATTTTCAAGTGATCGTTCTGTTATAGGGCCAACTGTAGGTAAAATGGGTGCCCTGAGCAATACTACTGCTAGTGGTCTTGAACTTGACCAACAGAAGCATGAGGAGAAAACCAAGAATTTAATCCCGAACAAGCGCACCCGAACGTCTATTGCGGATCCAAGGGTTTGTATATTGATTCTTATGTATATATTTATATTTCATCCTTGGATACATGCTTAGCTAATTAACCACGATTTTTTTTTTTTTTTTAACAATGGTTACGTTGATCATCTAACATTACATTTTATAGGTTAAAGTTTTCTAGGTTGTAAACCAATCATACCCTGCAAGTCCCTCTCGTAAGCAGGGTCTAGTATACCCAGTAGGATATATATTAATATTACTATAATTTCTATAATTATATCGTACGCTGATTTTTTTTTTCAATCTACCCCCTTCTTGTCTTTAATGTTTTTATTTGAGGTCCCATGGGTTGGTGAATAAGCTCCCTCCAATTAAACTACTATAAGCATATTTCTTGAATACGTTTGATGAATGACAGGCATTTTGAAATGATGCCTTCTTACTCACATGCTTCTTTTGCTTGTCATTTGCGTGAAATTTTAATTGTCTAATATGTAGTGGGGCAAGCTAATGCTTCTTCTTTCTTCTTTTGTTTTAGTATATAGTGGCCATTTATTGTATTGCCCTTCTGCTTCTAAGCTGGCTCTTTGTTTTTGTTTTTAACCTCGTTGTCTTTAATCACCTTTTTTTTTTTGGCTGAAAATCGTGCCACTTTTCATTTTAGTCAATGAAACCAATTAATGTCTTTATAAAGAAATGATTTATGGTTTTCATAAATCTAGATTGATGTACGGCCGAGTACTCCTGCAAGGATGTCTGGGAATGCCGATAGGGATAAAGAGGGGTCAAGACTTCCAAGTAACAGTGCAACTCAGGTTGAAGACCGAACATTGTCTATGGGCATTGATGGTTGGGAAAAGTCAAAAATGAAGAAAAAACGTTCTGGGATAAAGGCAGATGCTGCTCCAAGTTCTATTTCATTAAAGCCCATAGACGGGTATCGGGAGCCAAAACAAGGGTTGCAGCCAAAGCATCTTTCGGATTCTCGTTCTAGGTTGAATGATTCCTATGGTTTCAGGTAACTTTCTTCTAGTGCTAAGCATAATATTATATTGTATGCATCTAATTTGGTTCCTAGAACTGTTAACATATTTTCATTATATTTTTATTTGTGGTGTTGAAGAATTTGTTGATCTTAATATTTCTTATGCATGATGGAGAGGTTTCTTTACTTGCAGATATCTATTTTTCTTTGTTTTAAATATGTAAATTTTCTCAAAACTTTTGATATAGAACTTTATACCTTAAGAACATTGGTGTATGACACATTCCACAAACACGTAGCAATTTGGAAATGTGCTGGTTTTTGATAACTGATGTAGTGATTGTTTATTGCAACTTGTCATCAAATAAAGGAATATAATTGTATGTACTGTGAAAACACGCGTCAATCATGAAAGAATCCATAATTAAGTCAACCTAAGGCCTGATGGTCTGCTAGGTCAACCTGACCATTAGTCAATTACTGGTCTTCGAAAAGGTCATGGTGTAGGTATGTAATATTGTAATGTAGGTAGAAAAGGTATGTTTGAAGTCTTTTATGCTAACAAATCTAATCCATCTGGCGTGGGATGTGGTAAGACAATCAAATATCCCCATTCCCAAGTTAAATCCTGACTTGTTGCTTACTATAACGTAATACTTTAGTTTAAAGACAGTCAAATTTATCTACTTCATGCCAAAGATTCACTAGCAAATTTATAGAAGTATTTTAAGTCCCAGTCTTACTTGTCTGTACTAATTAGATGTCACGATTCTTAGTCACTCAACTAAGTTCTGCCTTGCAAAAGTCAATAATATGTCTCAACTCTTTATGGAAAATTGATTTTTCTTTCATGCATTTATATTTAATCCTTTCCAATTCTTTGTTTGTTCACTACTTTTTCAAGTAATCTAAGATGCATTATACTCAGGCCAGGAGCTGTTAATGGAATTGTTGGAGTTGTAAAACCTGATGGCACATCACAGCTGGCTAGCCTGGGTGCGCGTTCTTCCATCCCTAGGCCTGATCAGGACATTGCTTCTGCTCCCCATGAGAGAAGAGTAACTACTAGTTCGGACAAGGAGAGAGTTAATTCCAGAGCTGTCAACAAGTATGCAATGTGTTCAAACTTGGAATGTTTGTATAATCCTTTGTCTATTTTCCATCTCGTACTTTTTTCTATTGTCTTACATCAGCTTAAATCATAAGCATATCCCTTTTATTTTGTATATCACCAGAACAAGTACCAGGGAAGAGTTCACTTCTGCCAGTCCTACTTCAACGGTAAAACTAAATGCAGCTTCTCGGGCCCCACGGTCAGGTTCAGGCATTGTTCCGAAGGTATCACCGGTTGTTCAAAGGGCAAGTGCTACAACTGATTGGGAAGTTTCTCAATGTACAAGCAATAACCTGACTGCTATCGGAGGGGCTAACAGTCGCAAACGCGCTTCTTCAAACCAATCTTCATCACCACCCGTTGCTCAATGGGCTAGCCAGAGGCCCCAGAAGATCTCCCGTGCAGCAAGAAGAACAAACTTTGTCCCCATTACAAGTAATGATGAAACCCCTTCATTAGATACTATATCTGATGCTGCTGGTTATGAAAATGGGTCACTCTTCCCAAGTCGCCTTTCCAGCAATTCTCCTCAGCAGGTTAGAATAAAAGGGGACCAGTACCCATCAACTGTATTATCAGAAAGTGAGGAGTCTGGTGCTGCTGAAGTTAAATCTAAAGATAAGGGCAAGAACTTAGATGAGGTAGATAATAAATCTGGGAAGAATGTTCAAAAAATCACAACTCTTGTTGTTCCACCAAGGAAAAATAAGGTGGCTACCGGAGATGACATCGGAGATGGCATTCGGAGACAAGGACGGACTGGGCGAGGTTTTAATTCCACGAGGTCTCTCGTGCCAGTGACCATGGAAAAGCATGGTAATATGGGATCTGCAAAACAGCTCAGAAGTGCTAAATTTGGTTTTGACAAGACAGAGAGGTTCAAACCTTTTCTTTTTTCAGTTTAAAGGTCTTTCATTCGTGGTTAATATAAATAATGGGTTACACTTGGTTAACATACTCTAAATTTATGAAAATATACAGCAAAACGGGTCGACCACCAACTCGGAAACTCTCAGATCGTAAGGGTTATACCCGTCAGAAGCATAATACAGTAAATGCTGGTGCAGATTTTCTTGGTACAGTGCTCCAAAATCTGCTTTACTTATGCTTGTTTAGTAAGTTTTTCTTGAATCTTGACCAATCCTGCTGTTAATATTCTTAGTTGGTTCCAATGATGGGCACGAAGAGCTATTGGCAGCTGCAAATGCTGTTATTAAAACTGGTACTGTTTATTCTGAGATTATTTTCTTGTACTTGTCTATATTAAATGTTTGTCAATCTGATACACATTTTTGTTGTTGTAGCTTATTCTTTCTCAAGTTCATTTTGGAGGCAGATGGAGCAGTTATTTCGTTTCATTTCTGAGGTTGACATTGACTATCTAAAGCAGCAGGTATTGTTGCATTTATTTTAGTTGTATAGAATGTTTTTTTATGTTCTACTTGTAGCCGTGTAGGTTACTAGACTATGGTTCTCGTAGTATATATCTGGTATTCGATATCCGAAGGGTTACTTGAATATGGTTTTTGTAATCTGTGAAGTGGTACTCAATATCTTAATAATTTCTTTGTTTCAAAGAGTTTAATGGATAAAGAAATATTGGAGTCCATCTTGCTACAATTGATATCCATAGTAGCCTCCTTTCCCCACCTAAAGTGGCATCAAAAATATGTTTGATGAATGAACCGAAATTTCAGGCCCCAAAACTTGCGCATTTGATGCTCTTACCATGAAAAACTGGCAAGAGGGATTTCTTCATTTCCTCCATGATTGAAGTCCTCATTGGATCTTATTTTGTTTTAGTTCTTTCGGAATTCTAATTACAAGCAACTTGTTAGCTCAATAATATATTTGATCATGATTCGTTTTACTTCTTTTTTGTATCAGATGGACAATAGTACCTTGTGATCTGAACTTTCATATAATGATGTGATCTTTAATTTCATTTGTCATTTTTCTACCTAGCAAAGGATCAACTTGTTGAATCAGGATGCAAGTCGCTTATTAAATACTTAATGCTCAGAGGATATGATCATTCTAAAATCCCCCTTGCCCTTGTCTCCTTACAGGGAATTATTGATATTAGTGCATCTAAATCAAATCCGGTACCATCAAACGGCCTGTTACACAATGGAACTGTGCAGACGAGAAATATTACTGAAGCAAAGTATTCTGATCTTAGCCTAGAACATTTAAGCCCAGGAGCAGGGTCTTCCACTGACATTCCCCTTTGTCAGATACTTCTTTCTGCTTTAATTTCAGAAGATGGAATCGAAGAACCTTGCTGCAGTGAAAACGAAGGATCAGAATTTAACACTTATGGATCTGATGAGTTTGATGAAGATGTAGAACCTGATTCTTTCAGTCACCAGTCGTTACATAACTTTGAGCTTGCTGGGCGTACTGGTTTAGGTGGATATAGGATAACTGCCAATGGGAGATCCTTTAATGAGCTGGAGCATGATCTGTCTGATAAGGACAGTTTTTCAATGCCAGGCATGTGGATAAGATCTGGTGTTGATCATTCTCCAAATGACTTGGTTCCAAATCAAGCAGTAAAACCCATCTTATCCTGCACTGATTTTCAGTATAACAAAATGTCCATAAATGAAAGAGCACAGTTGGAGATTCAGAGTATTGGGCTTTTCCCTGAACCAGGGGTATGTTCTATTTGTTCCCTGTTTTTTTTTTTGGTGTGGGGTTAGTTGAATTATTTTCCTGTTATGTTGGAAAGATTTCTTTATTCAAATCTCTGTTGTCATTCAATATTCCTGACTCCCGAAGTTCCTGATAAGTTTTTATTGCTTCCTTTCTGTTCAGCCTGATTTAGCTCAAACAGGGGATGACGAAATCAGTCGAGATATCAGCAAACTTGAGGACGAGTATTATGAGCAGGTAAGGTTTGACTGCAATATATAAAATTATGCATGTCAAAGTAAATCGTAGTTGCATAACGTGTTGGATGCCATGCCACAGGTCAAACCTGGTAAGCAATGACTCAGATCCCTGTCCGGGCCTGTTTCGGGCTTGAGTACTTTATTAATAAAATTTCCTATTGGATTACTACCATATAGATTTGTAGCTGCATGTATTCTTTCCTGCCTTCGGTTCTTAATGTAATCTGAAGTTGCATTTGTTTTAGTCATTATTCATGTCCAGGGGGTCGATTTGTAGTTTAGCATATAACTAGCCAGATAATCATATAAATTTTGGGGGGGGGGGTAGATGCCTTGTACATTCTCTTACCTGATCTTTTTTATGTTACTCTCACGATTTATTTGAAGGCGGGAGGAAATCTGGACTATTATCATCGCTTCAGATTCCTTAATTGGTTGTCTATTTTAAATGGTAGGTTTGTAGGAAGAAAGACTTGCTTGACAAACTGTTGAAATCATCAATGGAATCTAGGGAGCTTCAAGAGAAGTAATGACCATCTCCATTCTGTTTAAAAAATCAATTGCAGTTAATTTTTTTGACTCTCAAGATCTGGATGCTAAGGTTGACATTGTTGTTGTACAGGGAGTTTGAACGAAGTGCTCTCGAGAAACTTGTCGGAATGGCATATCAGAAGTACATGGTAAGTTGATTTTTGGGCTCATCCCTTTTTCTCTGTGTGTGTGTGTGTGTGTGGGGTATATTATATTGAGATTTAACTTTACAAGTTGTTGTCCTTATTTTCTTATCCTTGAGATGGTAACTTCGACATGTTGCACGGGAAAATTGCCAGCGTCACAAGTAGCAAGCAGTTGTATCTTTAATATGTTAATGACTAAATCTGGAGGAAACCATTATTTTCAACATGATCAGTTTATATCGAAGCTGGTATCATTAATAGAATTATGTGGTTCCCTTGTTAGCGATAGTGTGCTTAAAGTTGTCGTATTTTTTTTTTTTGACACTGTCATTGTATTATTATGTAAGAAGGTCAGCAGTTAAAATCTATGTTCATTTGATAATTTTAGCAGATTGAAAGTTTATACAGAATTAACATAATTTTAGCTAAAAAAATTCAAGTACCTGAGGGTTGCCTGAGCTCCTTCATATGCATGCCCCTGCCTTGAAATCACATGCAACTGACAGTAGGCATTTATCTTAAGCAATGTCTTGACCTTTGATTGATTGGTCGGTTTATCTGCTTTAACCTGAAGTGACAAGGTGTGGCCTAAAGAAAACTTGAGAGAATAAATCGAAGTGGAAGAGCTAATTTTGTCAATTTAGTATAAAGTTGTACTCATTAATTTACTTTTTTGGAAGGCAATCGAGACCCTTGTGCTTTTCACGCATATGCTGTTTTTAGTCTAGCCTAAAGTATGTCGACGATTGGAAAAGTATTGTAGATTTTACTATAGCATGGAAGCAATTGAATCGGTAAAATCCGAAGAAAAGCGGTAATATGAAATTATGTCATTAAATACTTTGGTTATTATCATACAGTGTGGCATTCTTTCAGTCATTTTGATGACAGTGTAGTGTATCCAAGGCACTCATGCATATACTTGGCAAATATAATTCTCTATTACATAATTGACTAGAAATCACAAGGCATATTTCATTTGACAGAGTTGTTGGGCTGGAGGGAAGAGTGCTAGTAGCAAAATGGCGAAGCAGGCTTCTCTAGCTTTTGTCAAACGAACATTGGATCGGTGTCGGGAGTTTGAAGTCACGGGAAAAAGTTGCTTTGGTGACCCTTTATTTAGGGAAATGTTTCTCTCTAGGTCTTCCCAGTTGAATGATGCTCAACAAATGGACGTCTCTAGAGATGGAGAATCTGAAAGTCATTATGGTAGATGTTCCAGGGAAGGCAGAATTTCAGGTATTTATTATGTTGAGATAATCTGGATATTAATTTAAATTCCAGTTTCTGAAACTTTCTGCTTTTACCATGTCATGCCAAAAGTTGAATTTCATTGTAAATTTAGTCGAGTATGGACTATCAATAGAAGTGGGGCTATATTTCACAATTTCCTTTTTTAATTTTAATGTAAATTTCTTTTTCAGGTCTTGTAGGTAAACAACAAACCCCTTCTGTTAGAAATCATGATGTATATAGTCCTGGCACTTTCTTAGGGAACTACTCTTCTGAGAGAAATATAGGCAAAGAAGATACATGGTCAAACAGAGTGAAAAAGAGGGAGTTGTTGCTTGATGATGTTGTAGGGGGGGTTGTTGGAACTTCACCAGGTGTCTCTTCAGGCATTGTCACTTCAATTTCAAGTAGTGCAAAAGGAAAGCGGAGTGATAGGGACAGAGAAGGTAAAGGAAATAATAGAGACGTCTTGTCTAGAAATGGGACTACTAAAAATGGGCGGACTACATCTGGGAATACCAAGGTAGAAAAGAAATCCAAGTCGAAGCCTAAGCAAAAAACAACTCAATTATCTGCCGTAAATGGCCTTACTGGAAAGATGTCCGAGCAACCAAAAAGTTCACCATCTTCTATTCCAAAGTCTGGAGATATGGCTTCGTGTGGTAGTGGAAGGGAAAAGGACAACCTTAAGTTGAATGTAGTGGACAATTGTGAGGCCATTGATTTTTCCACCCTACATATGGATGGGGGTCTGGATGTCCCGGATGATCTTGGTGATCAAGGGCAAGACATTGGTTCGTGGTTAAACATTGACGATGATGGGTTACAAGATGATGACTTTATGGGCCTTGAAATTCCTATGGATGACCTATCAGAGTTGAATATGATGGTCTGAATTTGCTTTTGTTGTATAGACCTGTTTATTATACATTTTACAGAGGAAACAGAATCACCGTTGTAAGAGGTGACAAGTTACGTGGAAGATCATGTTACTGCCCCTTTCATAAGTAGGCTACAGATTCTTTCGGAAACACTGCACAAGTTAATTTCCAAATGAACCTTTCGGATTTTGCTCCCCCTTAAGTTAATGATATTGACTGTAAAGATCCTTCCCCTTATCCAAGCTAGTATGTCCTAATCATATCTAAGCAATCACTGTAGTCTGGATGTAGCATTACAGATTAGGGCTAATGCCTTTTGTACATATTTTTTCTGTTCTGAATAAAATCAGCTCATTTATTTAATGGTTGTTACTTCCTAGTGCTTTCTGAGCAATATATGTGTTTATATTACAATGTAAAAATTAAGGCGCTAATGAAGAGTTTGAGTAACTGTCATTAAAATGACGAGCCTCTACTAAGACATAGTGGAAATTGTATGAACATAAAGTGCGAAGTTTTCTATCCAAATTTGTATTGCATACATTTGTGGCAATTTCTGTGTATTAAAGTCCTTTTAGTGTTAATAAAGTGCTAAGCGATGCTATCATGTACTAGTATCTCAAATTGATTTTAGATCAGTTAGTGTTGGTCTTTTTTTTTAATCTTGTTCTTGTGCTCAGAGAACTTGCTGATACTGGCACTCGCCTCAACTGAAAGCATTAAAGAAGTTGGTGGTTATCTGTCATACTTAATATTAGTTGACTTTCAAGTTTTGTCATCTAAATTTTTTTTTGTCTCGGTCACAGTTAGTCGCACGCTTTTTAACTGTCATTATTCAAGTTGTTTTGCTGAATGTTCCGATTTTTTCATCATATTGAGAGGTTTTGCAGGGGAAAAAAGTCTAATATGATGGTTGTCTTAGATTATTCTTATATTGTGCATCACAGATAAGGGAGTGAGATGCGGCTAAAGATATGTGAAGGGTTTTCTCCACAAATATGAATCTATATTTCTTTTTATAAACTTTGCAAGTTGCAAATTTTCCTTCCACTTTCTGGTTGTACTTTTTCAGGAAGATTTAATATGTGGCTGTGAGGCACGAGTTCATACTATTGTTGTCATTGCATGGTCTCAACTCTCAAGTAACGTATGCCAAAATGGACTGCAAGGCCTTTGTCTAACAATCAACAAGGTGGATGTGCATTATTATTGCTTGGAACAGGTAAGTGTGGCTCAATTTTGATTTGTCAGCTCTGTTCCAAGGCTTGATTTTTGGCTGGGAAATAAATTAATTCCTGCACATTGACGTGTAAGTGGTAACCATTACTTTTTCCTGCATTATAGTTGTTACACATATTCTTGGTTTATTTGAGTGCGTTTTAGTTTGTGATCTTTAAAACTGTATCCGAGGCATATTTTGTAGTTGTTCTAGTAAGATATATGCCTTCTGAAAAGTGCTTGACAATAGAAGTCTCTAGGAAGTCTTCGTTATTGTAATATTTGATCTATAGGCCATATCATGGAGGATTAAACAACTGATTCTAGTTTTTTGTTTTGGACCTGATTTTGTTTCTTCAGAAGATTAAACATGTGTTGTTTGGTACAAGGACTAAACGTTCAATTCTGTGAACAAATATTGATGTCCGTTTGAGTATAGCTAGTAAAGTTGAGTATAAAGCTCAGTCCTTAACAGTTTAGTTCAAATGCTTTTTTTTCAGGTTAGCATCAGAGATTCTCTACTGGTCTGCTGTTGATCATGAACCATGTTAAAGGAGCAAGCAAGCAGCTTTCTGTTTTGGTATTTGCATAGGGTATTTTCAAGCTCTGCTTACTGCATACACGCCTCTCTTTCCTGGCCATTTCCCTAAAATCACTTCTGATGGTTGGTAATTGTTAATTAAAACAGTAGTGTGGACTCTTCTATCATAAAAGCTATTCTTTTAGATATATATCTATTTATTATGCAAATCGTTCAGTCACTTGAAAAACACAAACTAAAAGAGTTTGTTTGGAAATGAAGATCCTTCAATGGTATGAAAAGCCGGAGGACTTTGTTCCGGGGTATTAGAAGATAGAAAGCACTAGTCACCTGGGGGATGAGTTGTTTAAAGACAATTGTAAAGTGATGATGCCATTGGCTCGTATTTTGATATTTTATATTCATATTTCTTATCCTTATCTGCAAAGGAGCACCGTCAGCTGTTACTTCCTACATGCAAGACTCTCTTGAGCCCGAGCATTATTCTCATGTCAACACCTGTTTAATCTTTAATGCTAATTCCCCTTATGTAGTTTGAATGTTATGTCATACATCAACAGAGCCGTTTTGCTGCAATTGGTGAGTGTGGGGTTGGTTGTCTATATACTCGCAGACATGATGTTACGTATCAACGAGGATGTAAAATCTTTATCTTGATGTTACGTATGGTTTAAGGGATTATATACGTGGTTTTGTGTTAGTTGAATCAGCAAGAACAAAGGGATGCACAATGTATCCATGTGATAACTCACTGTACCAGGTCAGGGTCTTTGTACTTTAGCTGATGACATCGGTAAGTGTCTTTCCTTGTACTGGTGCTGTTGTAGCTTAATGTATCAATAGGACAAAGATGTTAACAGAGTGGAATAAAAGTGAATACATTACAATTTTGATTTGTTTTTGGAAAGAATAAAGGGAAGACGTAAATGTGAGCATGATGGAATGCAGGTGAATATGTCAGCAAAGATTGGTGTCTCTGAAGGAATCCCATTCTGCTTTTCTGCTTTTTGTTTCCGGCTCTAATTCCATGTGGTTGTCCTTCCTGTGTCTGGTATTGGGAATATTTTTGAGCTGGTTATATGAAGTTACTGCTCACATGGATGACCGAAGATTAATATGTTCTGTTTTAACGTATTTGATACCTCAAAACGTTCGTAAGCCATAACTTATTTGATGCCTCGAAAGGTTTTAGCCATCTTACAATAGTTTGTACATTAAAGTAGTATCTGAATCTATGTATCCATCTTTATAGAGTGAGTAGCAATTTTTCTGTGCGGGGGGTGGTACTTGCAGGCACAATATATCAAGTCAATGTGAATTGCCGAGGATTCAAGTCCTTATTATGATGCGAGGGTATGGTGTAATGGATTATTAATACTTGGTTCTCTGTTTGTTGAATTTATATGACAGCTCAGGAGTTCGGGGTTCCTGATTTTTTGGACTTTAGGGGATGACAGGGGCAAGTGTCTACTTCTTTAACCGGTGGCAAGCACATAGGTGTAAACATAGTGAAATGTATGCATACATTCCAATTTTGACTTTTTGTTTGCCATTTTAAATGTAGAGAAGGGGAATGTAAATCTGAACATGGTTGAATGAATGTAAAGATGTTAGCTAAGTTTGTGTCTTTGAAGGGATCTGGTTCTCTTTGGTGGTTTTGTTTTCTGCTCTAATCACAAAAGGTTGTCGTCCTTCCTTTATTTGGTAATGGGGGTATATGTGAGCTGCAAGTGATGAGGGTTGCGGCCTCCATAGTATGGATGATAGAAGATTAATGTGATTTGTTTTAGTTAGATCGATACCTCGAAGCATCCATCTAGGGTGGATTCTGTCTTTTCTTATGCATGATATTGAACTATTTCGAAATGCGTACATAACTAGTAACGTTGACCACTCAATTCAGGAATCGTTCTACCAAGATATAGTGAAAATCGATCAGTGTTGGCTTGGTGCACAATTAAGATTACAAAATTTTCCGCTTTTTTTTTTTTTTTATATCGAATAGTGTTGGCTTGGTGCACAACTAAGATAACAAAATTTTCTGGTTTTTTTTTTTTTTTTTTAATAATATAAAAAAAACCGAGTAAAACAACTATTTGATGTTCTGGTCCAAGAGTCTTTACTTCATGTTTCAGTAGTTGCGAGTAAACAATTGCAGATATTATTTCTTTTATGTACATCTTGTTTTTTACACACATGTTTCATTTGTGATTTGTTTCCGGAAAATATGTTGGTTTAGAAAATGAAATATTTTTGAAAGGAGTAAAAGTTTATTTTAAAAAGAGATGAATTTTTCAACGACTCTCTCTTTTCTGAAGTAAAAACAGTTTATAAATCAAGTTATTTTCTGAAAAATAAACGGAATGTAAGGATTGGACACATAGGCCTATCATTTTAATTACAAATATATACCGATTAACATTGAAAAAAATGACAGAATAACACATTTTTTAGACCAAGTGACAAGAGAAGAATACCAATTTTCAATATTTTGGCCATTTTTACCCATCAGATACCCATTCCTAGACTCAAAGAATTTTATTTTCTTGTCTAAATATGTATTTTATAATAAAATTTAATCGTATCTCATATACCCAGAAAGCGTATCTCATATATTTCTCAGAAAGCGTTTTCCATATACTTCTCAGAAAGCGTTTTCAAGTTTTTAGAAAATAAAAATTAGGTCTCATACCTCCCGAATAGTGTAAGCGTATTTCAAATACGCAGTTTAAGTCTAAGAAAGCTTATCTCATATACCCGGTCTGAGAAAGCGTTTTTCAGTTTTGAAAAAATAAGAATTAGGTTAAATATCCTAACTAGCGTATTCCAAATACGCCGTTTGAAAAAGCGTATTTAGCTAGTAGTTTAGGTCACCAATTTCAAAAAGGGGTTGATTTTGGTAATTTGGGAATTTGTTTGTGACAATCAATCTCAGGCATTCTTCATAGATATTTGAACAACAGTTCGTATACAATGTGCTTATGATTTAATTTTTTTTGAGAGTAACGTGCTTATGATTTAACCTAACGCAACACATAATAAAATATCTACACGTGTGTTTGTATCTTCACATATGGCTCCTGTTCTTCCAGATGACATAATCTTTCAAGAGATATTGATTCGACTACCATTAAAATCACTTGCACGATTTAGATACGTCTGTAAGTTATGGAAGTCTGTACTTTGTGACCCTGATTTCATGCAACCACTTTTAAATCGAAGCATATCCCAAAACCCTTGTTATAACGGAAGCAAGAAAGACTATAATAATAGGCAGAAGAGAAAAATTTTATTGATCTTGAGGATACAGATCACAGAATACGGATACAGATTATCCCCTCTTGAGGATACAGATTAC
>PHNY01299659.1:3146-14653 GCA_003724115.2 Anethum foeniculum
GAGAAAATGATAAGAATTGAAATGGACAGAGGGAGTATAATATAGTATAAAATTTAGTTGAAACCTGCATCTAACATCTTCGGACTTTAAATGATAGGTTACTTAACACCTTAAACCTACATATATAGACACTATTTTCAAATGTGACATGCTGGTATGTTAGCTTGGGTTTAAATTATAAAGAAAAACTCAACATCGCTTAATTAACATTAGCCGGGAGGAATTTCCTTGAGATATTTCTAAATTGTATATATTTCCTTTCTGCTTTTACATTATTTACATCTTTAATTTATTTCATTTCCGCCAAAAAGTAAAGAGGAAGAAAGGGGTGGGCCGTGGGGGTGAGGGAAGCTAGAAAATTAGAGACCTGGCTAGGGAGAGAAAAATTAATAAATTTTGGATGTAAGCGATCTGGTAAACACTTGATCCCAGTTACTAGATACTGAAGTGATGTTTAAACGGTGTTCTGATCTTCCAATTCAATGAATATAATTCACAAGTTGAAAATTGTACTCCAAACAAGATGAGCTGTTGATTGACGTTTGAATGTGTACTTGCAGCTGATCTGAAAGATGATCAATTAATAGATACATCCTATCCTTACAAATGAATTAGATCCGTATAGACACCGTATAGTTTCTGAAATTTCTCAACTTTCAATCTGGAATGCACTCATGCAGTCTTGACTAGCCAACTAACCCAAATATACCGTACGATAGAACTAACCTAGAGCGGTAGCTTTGATTTTTACGATTTTCTCCAATTGGTTTCAGGTGCTGAAATTATTGAAAATTTTAACGGCAAATGTAAGCAGCGGGTTTGCAAATAAATAGTCTATCTCTGTCCAGGCTAAGTTCTGCATACATCTTACTCGATTTCTGACTTTTTACTAGATATCCATGCATTATCAGTGACGGAACCAGGATTCTGAAACAGTTGAGCTACAATGAAATATTGTCAATTTTTTGATGTTAGCCAAGACTTAATATAAAAACTTTTATTAATTTTTAACTAAAAATCAAGATTTGAAAAACGTCTCTACTAAAAATTTTCACACGGTCGGGACTTAAGCCTAGATTTGCCTCTTGTTCCGCCCTGTGCACCATATATGTCTGGTTTGTTTGATTTATTCGGTATAATCTTAACCATGCATCACATCCTAATAATCCACATTAACATTTAAATCTCCATATAATTATACATTAATAAGATGAAAAGAACTCATGGCTAGAGTTGAACAACAAAGGTGATCCTGCTAGGTCAGTGTGTCTAAATTTTGGTCAAAAGAATTGTGAAACACCAGCCCTAAAGCTGTGCTGTCGTTTAGCTGTAGCTTTCTAAAGTCACCATTGTCTATTAAATAGCGTCCCATAATATAGTACACCTACCGGTTAAGTAACCCTTTCAAATAGGACAATAGGTAAATAGGTAGCTATAGTATGCGTCTAAGAACTTTTCTAGCCTGCCTTTTAATTTAATTATTGTCTATAAACAGCATTTGTAGATTCTAAAATTCCCCTAATTTATCATTGGTAAATGCTGCAACATGGTATTTTTAGTAATCTTATGTTTCTAGGTTTAATGAACTTCCACTGCACCTAACCTAGGGTATATACATATATACTCGTTCCTTCTTAACAGATGGTTAACATTTTCTTTTTCGGGATATCTTATCCATTTTTTAACATTTCCTATCGTAAACTAACTTTAATAGATTCCACTGACTTGGCCACTTTTTCTTCTCTGTTTTTTATCTTTCTTAATTTCCGTGCTCAACCCAAATATTAACTATCGGTGAATGGAGGGAGTAGCACTGTAGGAGACCGGGAAGCATGACTTAATAAATTGAAGATTTGCAATACAGTTTATCTAGAAGTTGTATTTATTTATTTTTGCTACTTTTTTTTTGTTCAGAGAAAATTACACAGAAGAATGCGTTCTAAGGATCCATAGGATGGAGATTGAGGAAAAGGAGAGTACTGATGAAACTGAAATTTTGCAAGAACTTTACGCTGAACATATCTGCTCAGAGCTAGCTGCTTGACTTGCTGTTCAGAACAAAAGTACAGGAATTGAATTACCCTGTACTACTACTACTATATGGTTCTGGTGCAGCCCCCCTGAATGGCTGAATGACAGCCCATACTCATATAGTGAGATGTATTTTTTTTAAAAGTTTACTGTAAAAGCAAACAGGTTACAGAAAAACATACAATTGCTCCCTACTATATGTGTAAGATGACAAAATCTCCAAATGACAAAGGAAACTTCCTTGTTTTACAGAGACCAAGGTAGTGATACACTTTTTAGTTTGTTCAATTATGCCAAAGCCGAAGTAAGCACTGTTCTAAAAAGCCTAAAAACACCAAAACTATCAATGGATCGTCAAGCGGTTAATTCTTTGAGAGGTATAAATTAACATGGAAATTCCAAAGCTCGTCTTTCAAGTTACCCTTTTTGCTTTATGGTCAAATACAAAGATTTGAATACTCACTCATACATGCCTCACTGTGGTCTATGACCTGTTATTGCCGAGAGGAGAGGGATATCCGCTAGGATAAGCCTTGCATATTGTCTTGACAAGTACCATAGGACACTTAAGTTTGGGTTAATTAATGAAGAGAATACCGGGTGGTCTAAAAGCACTGTACAAATGCAATGCATGATCTTCACAGATATCTAAATCGGTTCAAAGGCAGTAAATATTCCAACAAAATTGACAGAACTGAAAACTTACCACATATGCCGGTGGCCATCCTCTGACAAACAAAATAATTCTAAAAATCTGGTCATTAAATTAATGAAATGTCAGATATTCCAAGCCTTTTTAAGAGTCATTACTCGTCTCCTCTATGCAGTAACTTCTTTTCATTTCATGTGCAAATTCACTAGCGAAAGACATGCTAACTCAGAACATATGTTACGAAAACAAGAATGGTCCCCTGCAAATTCACTTTCAGCCAGCAGTCTTTCCTTGATTTACCCTGTTTCGTGCCAAAAATATAAATATACTCGCAAACTTGAAACAGTCGTACAGATAGATAGTTAGATAGCAGCCAGGGACTCAAGACAGCCTTAAATACGATCTCCATTCCCGTATTTCTCAAGAATCTAAACGCAGATTGTAACGATGTAACCTCTTTACTACGTTGATATCATAATGGCTAACAACTTGCAATAGCGTATTCAGAACCACAAACGTAATTGCTAGAGCATGGGGTCAACTTTCAAAAAAACAGTGTATTACAATACAGTTGAACCGGGCAACAATGACAGGGCACAAAATAAACGGAGTATACCCTTCAAGCACATTAAATAAGATGTGTACGATACCTACTGTGTCTGATAGAATAACTGATAAGAAAACAAAATGCTTTAATTTCTAATGCAAGATATTCAAACTAAAGGAGCAAAGAAGAAAGTCTGTTTGAAGCAGATTTCAAACTCAAAACAGCCTCAAATGGACTAGCTATATTTTGGGCAAAAAAGCAGACTTGCTAGATTGTGACAATGAGATCAGAAATAACGTAGATACTTGCAGATCAATTTTTTACATGTCGTTTACACATTATTAAGCTTCGATCTTGTGAACAAAACACAATTACTAGAGTACATTCTTCTTAACCTCTCTACAATACCTTTTGAGTTTAAAGTTATGTACTCTGTAGTACTTTCCATATAATCATATCTAAGGACTATTGTTTTCTTACCATCTCAGTAGTACTTAATCTTTTCTGGTTCTCATTCATTGATTATCTGATTTTAATGTTTTGCACACGAAACTGAGACTAGACTGGCAATTATCACACCAGAAGAACTTCTTTTTTTCCCTCTTATTAGTACACTGAACATATTAAAATCTCTGTCCAGTTTACATGCAATTCATGTGACCTTTACATTTTTTGTGCATTAAATATGTTAACAGCTTTTGCAGTTTTACCTGAATCATTACAACCAGTAAGTCCATATCTCCCGAGTCCGCACTGAACAGATATTATTGTTCTTCTACAAGCTCGGTAGCAGAGCTTTAAGTAGTGGGACTAAATGTTTCACACTGATTGTGCACTTGCTATCCTTGCCCTCGTTTAATAAATGCACTTTAAGGACTCCCATGAGCGTAAATGTCAGAATCCCAGAAATTATAAGATACATGAATATTGGCAAGTCAAATCTCAGATTTCAAATTATGCTCACATTTTTCTTTATCCAGCAGAAAATACTTGTGAAAACCAACCGTATCTTAAAATATAGCAATCGGTTACTAATTATGCATCTCAGATAGCTTTTGCTATTTGCAGAAATAAAATTCTTCATAATGCAGTCTTTTATACGTTGTTAGAATAGATAGGACTAATGAGACTTCTGCTTAATCCCAGAAAAAGAACCTAGTTGGAGGCTGACACAAATTAATCTATACTGTTCGCTACTTTGCTCCTATAAATAAAGTTAATCCCTCCCATTCCCATATATTTAACCCATTTGAACCTATAGAAAGTTGGTCTGAGCTTAAGACTAATTACCAAATTCACAAAAGTACTAGCTAGAGAATGAAAACATATTTTTATTAAATTATATGAACTTGCAAGGTCCAAAAAGGATCAAATAAACTATTATGTATTACTCTAGGGTACGAAGCTGCAAATTTAGTTTGATGCGTGTTACTAGAGGTTACAATTAAGCACCTAGATTTGTAATATGAATTAACTATTTTAACTAAACAAATAGTTTCAGGGTTTTAAGCAACTGAAAGTTCTTGTATAGCTAATGTTAAAAAGGTTTATGTCTAACAATAAATTAAGACTATTCATAAATGTTAATGTCATCTGAACCTTCTTTTTTTTTTTTGCTAAATGTCATCTGAACTTTTCTGAAATGGTCATCTATGGTGTCATGTCCTAGTTTGTTAAAGTGTAGAACATGTTTCCATTCGAGGTAGATATTTGTGCTATGTACTTATGAAACTATGCAGATTGGAAAAAGAAAAATGAGAAAAGGGGAAGAAGAGGAGAATGAGATGATGAAGTCTCAGTATTCTAAGACGTGTGTAGGTAAAAGAAATCTTAGATAATAGGTTTGAATTTTGAAAAAATACCAAAGTAAATTGCAAAGTCCTTTACAAGATCATGTTTAATTTTTGTTATCATATGCTGTCGAATATACTTACTAACATAGTATTTTTGTTCCTGTACTCGTGCTTAATATTTGGATCATGACCGGTGTCTCTTATTCTAAGGAGCTTAATTATGTTTTGTGTCCAACACGGCATGCCTATTCTGAACAAAGTAGTGTATGCGCGCATACACATAAGCTCTTAATGAACAGGAAAATAGTGTGTGCTGTTTACGTAAGCTCTCAATGAACAAGTCTGGACAATTACCTGCCGTTTATATGAACAAAACTTGAAACTTGCGATCAACTTTTTTCAATCTTCCATAAATCAGAAGAAAATAGGAATTTATCACTTTCTGATAGTTGCAGCAACTATTATGTTCTGATAGATCTCATGTATGTTAGGAGAATACCAATAGTAAACTGATACTGTATGAGTTTCATTTTCTTGTTACCCTTTCCTCCTCCTATGACTCAATACAAAGCTCATTGGTGATTCTTTACTTTGCTTTTACATCAACTTCGTTTAGGGCTTGCTGTGGACTTTACGAACTCTTACCTCTGCTTGGTGGTGGGGGCGGTGATTTAGTAGGAGCTCCCAGCTGAAGTTACATCTGCTTCCTCTGTTTTTTCTCGTACACGTACTCAGCTTTATCTGGTGACAGCAATTCATTTTAAAATTAGCCTTTAATCTTTGTTTTAGGACCATTAATAACTAATAGCAAATTACCTATACTCAAAATAGAAAGAAGCATGTTGACTACGAACATATACAAGTTGTACATGCATTTCAAACTCACTTTACATGTTTTTAACTTGGATCAGTGAGAGATTTTCTTGTTAGGTTTTCCCAAGGCGATGTCACTCGTAGTAATACTTCCTTCTGGAGTTGCAGCTCTAAAATATTATCATAACAATGCTGTCCATTTGGATCCTATGAGAACACATTTATCCACTGTCTTTGTACGCTGTTTCCCAAGTATACCATTCCAATTGTCAATCGAGGGTTTTCTAGTTTTGATTATGTTTTGATGACTTCGACATTTTTTTATGAGTATACCTTGTGTTTGACGAACTTTTTATAAACATGATTAAATCTACTACATGTAATATGATGGACCGTGAACTTTATGCATATCTTGGGCATCCATTTCAACAGATGTTTTCTTCTTGCACACGGCGTTTGACAGACTGCTTTGAACTTAAAGATAATATTCCTTACCATATAACAACTTAAAAGGGAGTAAATTCCCTTTATTGACAAATGGATGTAACACAAGATATCCACTTGTAAATGGACAAAGGAATTATGATGAACAGATGCAATTAGAACGTTGTGCATGCCCAGAATGACACCTGTAATCAATAATACGAGAAGCTATAATCAAGCACAATGTAAGTTTGCACTATCAGAAAGTTTTTAATGACTAGAAAGTGAAATTGACAGTACATTCAGGACAATAAGATGGGGAGGTTAATCAGAGATAGGAATCTTAGAAATGCAATGCGAGTGAAATTGTAGTGGACATGTTGATGTAAAGAAAGTTAAGCTAATATATGATCGAAATCACAATTTCTTGCCTGCGCCTGACAAAGCTAATGCCCTATTAGTGAGATGCCTAAGTATCATAACTAACCACCAAACTGGATCTCACTTATATATCTCTCACACACGTTCCTGTTTAGATTGGCTTCACTTTTTATGTCATAAAACATGAAAAGTACTGGATTATGGTTCTTGCTCAGTCTATAAGTATTAAAGTTGAGAGTGTTTTCTGCTAGCAAGGTATACATCATGGTATAAGGAAACTAACGTGCTCTAAATGATCAAGCTATTCTAAGAAAGTTGTATGTACCTTTTAAATTTTTCGTATTCAAGCTCATGATGCAATTTGGGCCTACCTTTTAATTGATAAAACTAGTTAATATACCAAAATTATCTTTGTGATCTAAGCCACTGAGCTCCGTTTCAGTAAAATTTACAAAAGGATCATTTTAATGAACAAAAGGTATATTTAGACAAATTATCAGCACCAAAAACATATAGACATGAACAAGAAACTAGGGCATTCTCTACCAACTCAACCAATCAACAGAAGCACTAAACTGGAGAGAGAGTTAAAACACAGTAAAAGACCTGGGTACCTTTACCATCTGTCTAAACAGTTTGAATAAATCCGGGTACTATAAAAACTGCGTCTCTGATGCTCGTTACTGAATGCACTGCAGAAGTGTGTCTCTTGCCATTTGTAACTGCCTAACAGCAACCCTGATGCCAATGCGTTTTCTTGGCATCTCTTCTGAGCATAATATCCCCACTTCAAATATCGATGCCAGGCATACCTCCAATGTAGCTATATGATTGATTTACAGTTAAGCCATGTTCTTCTTGAAATAAGAAAATCCGCGGATCAGCAATGTCCATTACTCTTTCTGGGAGTGCCTTCCTCACATAGTCATGCAGATTATTACCTGAGTCCATCATTATGCTTCTTTCCGTAGGTCGCTTCCCTGAAAATAATTCCAAAAGAAGTATTCCATAGCTATACACATCTCCCTCTGCAGATATCTCCGCACACATTCCATACTCTGCATAACTAAATAGTTAAAAATTGGCAAATTATAACTTATTATATTAATACTACTCAAGATTTAAAAATATATATATATATATTAGTACTACTCAAAGTTTAGAAATATCAATTTATTAAGATCTTCGAGTAAAATTTGACCATCTTGAAACTCAATACTGTAGAGCAGTATACTGAATATTGATGGAAAAAATCAGTATTAAAAGTCACCTGGAGGAACATATCCAACTGTTCCACGTACACCAGTTGAACTCAAACGCTCTAGATTGATGTCACTTGTAGTAGCAGCAAAGCAGAACTTCGCCAAACCAAAGTCACCAATACGAGCAACAAAATTCTCATCAAGAAGAATATTACTTGGCTTTATGTCGCAATGAATTATACCTGCATGGGTGTAATGATGTAGGTAATCCACTCCTTGTGCAATATCGATGGAAATATTTAGTCTCTGGAGTAAACTTAAGTTTCTTTCATTTCCCTGATAACAAGGACTTGGATGCAACCAGTCATCCACCCTTCCATTAGTCATGAACTCAAAAACCAATGCCTTGAAGTCATTGCCCTTAAAATCAGTGCTAAAGCATGCGGTAATGATCTTGATAAGATTACGATGACGAATAGTCCTCAACGTTTCATACTCTGCCAAAAAACTCTTGTTGGCTCCACATACTTCAACTTTCAGTACCTTCACAGCAACAATGTGTTCCATTGATTGTTTTGGTAATCTGAGAACTCCCTTGTAAACTGAACCATATCTTCCTTCACCTAACAAATTGTTTAGGGAAAACTCATTTGTAGCTAGTAGAAGATCTTTGTATGAAACATTGAGATATTGGTTGTCTTGCAATACTGGAAGAGGGTTATTCAACTTCTTGGAGTTTTGACGGAGATAACAAATAAGGGCAAGAAATGCTAAAAAGATACCAAGGGGTACAAGAACTATAAGAAGTTTTGTTCTCAGGGAAAATATTTTTTTCGCATTCCTTGAGACTTTCACCCGACAAGCAGGCAAATGCAGTGCTTGAATACCACCACAAAGTTGCAAATTTCCAACGACTGAAAAAGCACTAATGTTTAAAAATAGACCTTTTCTAGGTACTTCACCTTCAAGTTTGTTGTGCGAAAGATTGACAAATTCAATTAAAGGAAAGTCATAAAAAATTCCTGGAATATTCTCGGATAGATTGTTCCTTGAGAGATCTAGAAATTTAAGACTTTTCAAAGCTTTAAAAGAAGATGGAATTCCACCTTGAAAAAAGTTTCCATCCATATATAGCTCCTCCATCATAACACAACTACCTAGAGAAGCGGGTATATCACCTGTTAATTTGTTGTTCGAAACAGATAAATGGACTAATTGTTTCAAGCTTCCAATGTTTGATGGTAGTGGTCCTGTGAATAAATTTCGCTCCAAATAAAGAAAAGTGCATTGGGAGGAAAATTCACCTATTTGCTCTGGTATCACACCGTTTAGGCTGTTGTCGTTAAGATACAATCCCTGTAAAGTCGAAACATTAAACAATCCAATAGGTAAGCTTCCTTCGAGCATATTATTTTCTAAGCTGAGATTAAATAACCGAGTAATGTTGCTAATGGAAGTTGGAATTGTTCCTGAAATGTTGTTTCCATTTAAATGTAGTCTGCCTAACTTTGATAGCTCTCCAATTGATTCCGGTATGGTCCCTGTTAATAAGTTGTTTGAAAATGAAAGTACTGTCAGGTTCTCAAGTTTTCCAATTTCACGAGGCATGCTTCCGTATACGTGATTACTGTAAAGAAACAGAAGTTGAATTGTGGTGGAGAGATTTACAATTGAATTCGGAAGCTGCCCTCTCAAACCACTCTGTCCTAAACCCAGATGATTTAGATGGCTACAATTAGCCAAAGAATTGAAGAAGTTCAAGTCATCGGGGCGCATATTGTCTCCAAGTGGATTATGACCCAGATTTAGCCATTCAAGATTGGGAAGGCTACCAAAATTGTTTGGTACAGGGCCAGTAATACTGTTTACTGTGATTTCCAGAACTACAAGATCAGAAGCGTTAGTTATTGATGGTGGAATTGGCCCCGAAAATCTGTTTGCTGCAACCTTAAACTCTTGCAACTTAGGAAGGGTGATACCTAAATTTGCTGGAAGCGTTCCCTCTAGCTCATTCTGGGTTAGACCAAAGATATAGAGGGATGAAATGTTATATATAAAGTGGTAGAGGAACCATACCCAACAAATTGTTCAGTGACAAACCAAGAACCTCTAAATTTCTGTGATGAGCAAGTTCCAAAGGTATATGCCCCTCTAGATTGTTAGCTCTTAAGTGAAGAAAACAAAGAGAAGATATATTCCCTATTGAAGGTGGAATTAATCCAGTAAAACGATTATCTCCAAGATTAAGCCAATAAAGCTTAGGCCAAGAAACAAACACAGTAGGAAGTTTTCCTTCCAGATTGTTTTTATCCATACTGATGTTTCTGATATCTACACAATTACTCAAGTTGGGAGGAAATCCACCTTGAAAAGAAATTGATCCTAGATCAAGATGTTGTAGGCGAAAGAGTAGACCAATTTCATTTGGGATTGAGCCATGAAAGTTGTTTTGATAGAGGTAAATTCTCTTGAGAAATGAGAGGTTTCCAATATGAGGAGACAATTTTCCCACCAAGTTTTGCGAGCTGAGGTTGAGTGCTGTTACTCTCTGTCGTCTTGTACTGCATGTAACGCCAATCCACTGACAGAAGTGGATGGAATTATTCCACGAGTCTAGTGCACCCAACGGGTCAGCTGTTATTGATGCCTTGAAAGAAAGCAATGCCTGTTGATCAGTGTCATTGCCTGGAAATGAAAATACAGATATATTTGATGTTTTTAAAACCAGAATTAAAAGAATGATGAGTCTGAAAATCATGGCTGCACAGTAAAAAAGATAAAATAGCGAGGGATGAAGTATTGGTACTGGTAGTGCACATACAAACAGCAAAACATAATCCTTGTAAGTTTTGTCAGTAATCAACTACTACAATATGGTGTCTTTTCGGTACACTCCAGAAACAACGACTTCATTGGTGAAGAAAAGTCAAGCAGGTCTAGCCAAGATTAGTTGCAATCAAATGGTCCAACAATGTGTATTACATGTATGTTAACTGATTGAGAAAGCTGTATTATACATCAATGTTCAAACTTATGCTAGTGTGTCGTGTTATCACACCATTAGTTGAGTTGTTATCTTTATTAAAAAGATATACTAAGATTTTAGATTTTGGCATTATTTTGCAAGTCATGTAGCCCCTGGTAAATATAAGAGTAAATTGCATTGTCCACCCTTTTGGTTTTTTACATTGTCACTTCGGGACCAATACTTTCAGTAATTGCACTATGCATCCCTCAACTTGTTTAGGCGGTGCAAATAGCACCCTTTTGACCGAGTGCCGTTAATTTTGACTGTTAAATGCAAACGGCCAGGGGCATATCAGACTTTTGACAATTAAAAAACTAAAATCAGAGAAAAATGGATGAAAAAAAAAAAGAAAAGCCGGTTCATTTATTTGTTGATGAGTGGGAGAAGAGAGAAGAGGGCAATTGAGAGGGTTTTAATCAGATAAAACCCTAATCCCAAATCAAAATCCCAAAAACTAAGGTACTACCCATTAATCTTTGTTGCAATGAGAGGCCGATTAAGATGTATATTCGATGGTGATCAACTAGTAAGTGCTGAAAAATCAAAGAATGAAGGTGGATCCACTGAAGGAGGTGTTGTAATGGATTACGGTCTCCCCGATGGGCATGAGATACCCACCTACGAGGGTAATTTCCTA
>PHNY01299661.1:3122-16317 GCA_003724115.2 Anethum foeniculum
AATTTTGAGGGCCATATTGTAACATTTTTTTTGGTTACCTAAAGCTGTTTTTGGGGTAGTGCAACTTCTGGCTTCTTCTATTTTTCTATTTGTTAAAGTATTGGCAGGCGGACTAATTATATCACGGAGAATGGATAGTAATTATATAAATGTATTATAAATTTTTATTGTTGTTGAAAATTTTATGGAAAATTAATTATATGTTAATATCATGCAAGAAGTTATTCATATTAAGTATATAACATTGTAATTTTTTCTTTTTCTTTTTGTCTTTTAGTATTTGTATTTCAGTATTTAGATTTTTAATTTTCAGCTTTTTAATTTTATACTAAATCATATATCGTGCAACGTAAGGGGTATTTTAATTTTTTTTATATTTACTTGTATATTAAATATTTTTATTATAATAAATTCTTAAATAAATTAGACTTTCTTAAAAGATTTTATACGAAGTACGTAGAGATATTTTTTTTTAACTAAATACATATTAAACTGATAAAATTATGGGTTGTTATTTAAGCTTCATTTTAATATTTAATTTACGTAACTATCCATGATAGATTTTAAATGGTAAAATTATGAGTATTTAAGTAATATACATATTAAAATTAAGTTAAATAGTAATATTTGGAGCTTATTTATCAATTCTTTTAAAAAATAATATCTTTTAAGTTGTGATTTACCAAACACATCACCAACTTATAAGTAAAATTATCTATACACCTACATAATTTATAAATAATAATTTAATTATTAGTTATACAACACTTTTCAATTTCAAATCATAAATTATATTTTTTACAAAATCCCAAAAAGTCTTTTATCCTACGAGAATAGGAGAGTTGTCATTTCCACCAACTATGTATAATTTTAGTTTTGTTGCGCCATGTATTTTATAATACCTAGATTACTGTTTGTGTAATGCGCGGGTTTCCTTTAATAGTGTATATTTTCGATAATTATGATAATATGTTAAAAAATTTAAAATATTGTAATATGTACATAAAAATTGCAAGAACACAAATTACATAAAAAATTATGTAAATATTGATAACTTAGCTCAAAACGTAATAAAGCATAATATTAAATAATAAATTAAGACACTATTAAGAATTTTTTTCCGCCTTTATTAAAACTTTATACATTACACATCGCGAGCTTAGTCTCAAGATTTCCCCTAACTCTTCATCAAAGTATTTATTTATATACTTGAAACTAATAAATTATAATGTACTTAAATATATTAATATAAATATTATATATTAATTTATCTTTGAAAGTTAAATATAAATTAATATTTGTAAGAAATTATGAATATTAAATATTAATACGTTATTAATAAATTCTAATTTTTATTTTTTGTTAATATGAAGTAATAAATAATAAATTAAAATATGTAAGTAGAGAGTATCGAATTCTAGAAATATTTATCGGGTTTCGTTTGATTTATTTATGCTCTTTCTCGAGTTCTAGAAATCAGAATTTGACGATTTTATAGGCCACACCAAGCTCACGAAATAACCTCTAATTCAGTGATAGTTTAAAAAGTATAATCCATGTAAAACTATCCAAAAACTGAAGAGAAAAGACAATTACGAATTTTGCATTAAGTATTGTATTCAATTTAGAATAACTACTTAAACAATTTATTCAACTTAGGATACATACTTAGTTTCGGTTTAAATCATGAAAATATAGAATATTATTTTATTTTAGATCTAACGGCTATCATTTATTTATTTCATGATGTAACGGTCCTTATTATATTGGCGGTCATGGACCATTACTACCAAATATTTGGAGAAGATCCTCCTTATCCATATTATATAATAAAAATATAATTTAATGAAATAAAAAAAAATTCAATCACGGCCTATTCACCCTGTTCCGACTTCTATATTATAAACTCATATCCAACATATCTACATGCACGTCATAAATATATCTTTGCCCCTCAAGAGGCTTACTTTTTTTATATTTATAGTTACAAAATGAATCATTTTTTAAAAAAAATTATATTTACTAATTGTGTAATTTCAAAATCATCTCAAAATATCAAGGTTGAAAAAATCAAAATTAGTTCAACTCAGTTTAGTTTGAAAAATTAGAAAGCATTTCGGAACAAGAACTCGTAGAACTAACCGGTACTGCTTTTTAAATTTTTAATAAAAATATTAAACTCACATGTAATCTTTTAGTATAAATTATTAAGATGAATATGTTGTTTTTGTCATTTACCAATAATTTAATATAAATATCAATCTTATACTATAATAATTTTTTGAGCAATGTATTACAGTAGAACCTTTTAAATTAATACATTCTAAATAGATAACCCCTCTAAATTATTAAAAAATCTGTCCCAAACCAGGACCAGTATTAAAATGTAATAACCCTCCTATCATGATAATTCATATATTTTTGAAAATTGTAGTCTTAAATATTGATGTCAACTTTTGCATAAAGATTTTTGATTAAACACATTTGTTAACACTATAAATGTCAATATGACTCAACAGCATGAGCCACGTCACTTTATGATTCACCATCAACATGTAAAGAGGACTAAGAGTGCTAGTAGTATAGGACAGATAAGATCACATGATAAAGTCTAGCTGGCGGATTCAGTTATAGAGTTAGTTAGATATTGTAGCTATAGTGGCTGTATATAATAGAAAGGAAGGAGACTAAAGAAGGTTAAGCTTTGTATACACAGAACAATGCTCACGGGATCAACAAATATTCATTTCTTGTTCATTTTCTTCTTCATGACTTCATTTCTGCAACTATAATTTTGTCATGATATCAGAGCTACTGCTCAATCTTTTCGCATAGTTCATTCCATTCTTCTTTTAGATTTCTTTTATTTATTTTTTATTTATATTTCAAGTTTTCTATCAGTACTTCAATGGTGACTCAAGCTTCATATTCAAGAAATGTTGCTGGTATATCTTCTTCAACAGTTATAGATGTTAATCATCCGTATTACTTGTCATCAAGTCATCATCAGGTAATCTAGGCATGAGTCTCACTACTGTTGTTCTTAATGAACAAAACTACTCTCAATGGAGTCGATCTATGGAGATCGTAATTTTATCAAAAATGAAGCTCGAGTTTGTTGATGGATCTACTCCTAGACCTACTCCTACATTACCGCTACTAAATCATTGGAAACGTTGCAATCATATGGTAATCTGTTGGTTACTTAACTACGTTCCATCTGATATACACAAAAACATCGTTTACATGAATACAACATATTCTATTTGGACTGAGTTAGCAATTCGTTATGCACAAAGTAATCTCCCTAAACTCTTTAATCTGAGGAAGGAGATCTCTTAACTCTCTCAAGGTTCAATGATTATTACAGCTTATTATACACGTTATAAAACCTTGATTGATAATTTGGAGAGTCTTACTATTAGGCCTGAGTGTGATTGTCTCGAATGCACCTGTGACATAAATACTAAACTTACAGTTTATAATCTAATTATTCAGTTAATAAAATTTCTTATAGGATTAAGTGATATTTTTACGGCTATTTAAGGTCAGATTTTACTCATGAAGCTATACCTACCTTAAGCCAATGTTATGCTATGTTGTTCCAAGATGAGAATCAAAGAGATGTTCAATTTGTGACTGGAATGAATACTATTAATGTAGCTATGAATGATCATAGTAGTGTTCCTGAACAGTTTTCTGCTAAAGGAGTATCTAGTTCTCCAAATTCTGGTGGTGTGAAGAAAAGCAGTATCTAGTTCTCCAAATTCTGGTGGTGTGGAGAAAAGCAACTCACATTCTTCTTTAGTTTGTGAATTCTGTCACATGCAAGGACATATTAAAGATAAATGTTTTTTTGTTATTGGTTATCTGTCTTGGCATCGGTTATTTGGCAAGACTAAACCCTAGCCTCGGTTGACTAGTACTCAAAGATCTACTGCTGCACAGGTAGGTGTGACCTCTAATGACTCTAATGTCTCACTTACTACTAACTGTGGACAAGATGTTTCAAGTCCTACTTCTCATGGCTTATCTGAAAGCCAATTCAATCATCTTGTTCAAATGCTACAAATACTTTGAAGTTTACAGGTTCTGAGACTTCTGCATCATCTTGGCCTTCTGCAAACACTGTGCAATAGGCAGGTACTCTCTTTTCTTCTTCTACACCTGCTACAGATAGTCATTGGATTATTGACTCAGGGGATACTGATCATATCACATCAAATCTTGATATTCTGATTGATCCCGTACAATGTCATGTTTTGCTACACCTTCCTAATGGTAACACTATTAGTGTCACCCATGTTTTTAGTGTTCGTTTTAGCTCTGGCATTATCTTGAGTCAAGTATTATGTGTTCCTGGTTTTACACATAATTTACTGTCCATCTCAAATTTGTTAAAGGACACTAATCTTATAGTTGTTTTCTCTGGTGTGTCATGTTATCTTCAGGACCCTACTTGGAAGAGGGAGTTAGAGATTGGTAAAGTCAAAGATGGACTGTATGTGTTCAGCTCTTCTCTGGTGTGTTCTACTACTAGTACACTGTCATCCGTGTCTTGCTGTAATAGTATAAGTACTGCTACTGTTTCTTCTGATATCTGGCGTGCCAGATTCGGTCATGTTCCTGCTTCTATTTTACAAAAAATTTCTATCAAATGTACCTCAGATTTTAATGGCTGTGATTGTTGTCATTTTGCTAAAAAATTAGTGTTACCATTTCGTATTAGTAATACTGTTTCCATTGAATTGTTTAGTCTTATACATGCTGATTTGTGTGGACCCTACTTAAGGGCCACAACTGATAAATGTAATCAATTCTTAACTATTCTTGAAGATAAATCTAGAAAACCTTGGGTGTTTCTTGTATCAAACAAATCTCAAGTACCTTCTATTATCAAGAATTTTTTACACTATGTTCAAAATCAGTTTCATAAAACTGTTAAAGTCATGCGCACAGACAATCAGACTGAGTTCTTGAATAATGAATTAGCATCTACATTAGCTAGTTTAGGCATTTTACACCAAGTCAGTTGTGTGTACAAGCCACAACAAAATGGCAAAGTTGAGCGCAATCATCGTCATCTGTTAAATACTGCTCGAGCTCTGCATTTTTATGCACATTTACCTATTCATTTTAGGGTTGATTGCCTATTAACAACAACCTATCTTATTAATAGATTACTAACAGCTGTTCTTTATGGTAAAACTCCCTATCATATTCTGTTTAATCAAGCCCATGACTATACTCATTTACGGGTGTTTGGGTCTTTGTGTTATGCATCTGTAGCTTCTAAGCCATCAGATAAATTTGCTCTACGAGCTGTTAAATGTGTTATGTTGGGTTATCCTTCATAATTATTTATTTGTACACCATCTATCTGTGATGAACCATTACAAATGGACTCTGTTCCTTTGGCTCCAAATATTGAACCTCGCTATACAGATAATGTTCAACCTGAAAATATTATTCCTTCTGAACTAGTTGAGGAATTGTCTGGTGAAAATGTGGTGCCACATGTAGTATCTTCTCGTCCTGTTCGACAAATAACTGTTCCTTCTAAATATGCTGATTATACTGGTCTGCCTAGTCAATTTATGTCTCAGGCTCATCATTGTTACATGATAACTGATAATACTTTTACTCCTGAATATACTCATTTTTTAGCAAATGCTTTTAAATTCTCTAAGCCATCGACTTACAAATAAGCTACTGCTAATCCTGACAGGTGCACGACAATGACAACTGAATTGGCTGCTCTTGAGGCCAATGACACATGGGATGTGGTTCCCCTTCCCGTGAATCAAAAATTAGTTGGGTGTAAATGGATTTACGAGATAAAATATCTGTCTAGAGGAGAGGTTGAATGATATAAAGCTCTCCTTGTGGTAAAGGTGTTCACTCAAACCGAAGGAGTTGATTATTTTGAGAATTTCGCTCTTGTTGCTAAAATGACTACTTTTCGTACCTTGCTTTCAGTTGCTGTAGCTAAAGATTGGGTTATCGATCAGTTAAATGTTACAAACGCCTTTCTACATGGTGATTTAGATGAAGATGTGTGCATAGTTTTACCTTCAGGCTACACTCTTTTTTTGGATATTCAGGCTATATATCTTGGTCAAATGTTGATTTGTAAACTCAAGAAATCGTTGTATGGGCTCAAACAAGCTCCACGACAATGGTTTCTTAAACTTTATGCTGCCTTGCTCCAGTTTGGCTTCAAGCAATCTGTATGTGGTCATTCTTTGTTTACTTACTCTAATGGTGCTTTTATAGTCATAGTATTAGTTTATGTTGATGATATGGTTTTGGCTGGCAATAGTGTGGATCTTATGGCTTAAGTTAAACGCTTTCTTACTTCACAGTTCAAAATCAAGGATCTTGAAGTATTTTCTAGCTATGGAACTAGCTCGTTCCACTTTAGAAATTTATTTAAATCAACGAAAATACACATTAGATTTGTTCAAGGATGTTGGCCTGACTTCGTGCTCTATTTCAGTTGTTCTAATGGAACAAAATCATCAACTTCTTACTTCTGATACTTCTAACCGAGTTTTAGATGTTTCACTATATAGACTTATTGTTGGCAGGTTGATATATCTTACCATTCCTAGACCGGATATAGCTTATACTATGCATGTTTTGGCATAATTTATGGCTGTTCCACAATCCAGTCATTTACATGCTATTTTTAAATTGTTGAAATACGTTAAGGGCACCTGTGGTCAGGGCATACTTTTGTCTTCAAAGTCTAATATGCAGCTTACTGCGTATCGTGATGCTGATTGGGGAAGTTGCAAGCTTACAAGATACTCTGTTACAGGCTTCTATATTACTCTTGGTAAATCCTTAATCTCTTGGAAAAGTAAGAAGCAACCAACTATTTCCAGATCCTCCTCTGAGGCTGAATATCGGTCTATGACAGACACCGAATGTGAGATAGTTTAGTTACGTTCATTTTTGACTGACTTGTCTGTTTCTCAGCAGTATCCTACTCAGCTTTATTTTTATAATGTTTATTTTATTTACATTGCTGCTAATCCTGTCTATCATGAGCGTACTAAACACATCGAGATTGACTATCACCTGGTTCGTGAGAAGTTACAAAAAAGAGTTATTTCCACTACATATGTATCTACTAAAGAACAACATGTTGATCTTTTTACCAAGACTCTGGGTGCAGTCCAGTTGCAGTTCTTGTTAGGCAAGTTAGGAGTTGCAAAATTGTTTTCCACTCCTCACTTGAGGGGGGATGTTAACTCTAAAAATGTCAATATGACTCAACAACATGAGCCATGTCACTTTATGATTCACCATCAACTTATACAGAGGACTGAGAATACTAGTAGTGTAGGACAAGTAAGATCATGTGATATAGTCTAGCTGGAAGATTCAATTATAGAGTTAGTTAGATCTTACAGCTATGCAGTTTGTATATATAATAGAAAGGATGGAGACTAAAGAAGGTTAAGCTTTGTAAACACAGAACAATATTCTCAGTATTAACAATCATTTATTTCTTGTTCATCTTCTTCTTCATAACTTCATTTCTGTAACTAGTTTACCAATATTATTATATACTTTACCTGTATTAACAATAGTTTTTGATACTAACTTAAGATCTTTAAGGTAGTTGTTAAATGGAGCTCGAAACAAATTTCAGAATGGTGTGCAATAAAGAAAGTTAATCATACTATGAGAGTGGAGAATGTCTCTGATCACTCATCTCGAAGGTGGTCTCCTCCTGCAATAGGGACTCTTAAACTAAACGTTAATGCATCTATTTTTGCTGGTGACAACTATCTCTCCATTGGAATGATCTGAAAAACCATCAGGGGAGTTCTGTTCAAGGTAAGATTATGAGGTTTGAAGGGTGTGTCTCAGTTTTAGAAGCAAAAGTAGTAGGGGTGTTGGAAGCTCTAAGCTGGACGAAGGAAATACTACAACAAACAATTATCATATAGAGTGATTCGATGCTCTGTGTGACTGCAATAAACAAAGGTATGCAATGTCTTCTGGAGCTGGGGAACATCATTGAGCAGTGTAGAGTGCTTCTTGAGAGTAGAACAAATGTTTCAGTTGTTTTTGTTAGGAAGCAAGCAAATAAGGTAGCCCTCATAAGTTCGCTAGATCACCTTGTGCGCTTAATAACTTCATTGTTATTATGTCTCCTCCTCTATTTCTGCTGGAATGCTATTATCGGATTTTTCAAGTTCTTAATGAATACATTTCACTTCTTCAAAAAAAAGGAAAAAAACTTGGGATACATTTTCTTATCAGGTAACTTTAAACTATTCATGACCATCTTAATTATTTTTAACTGGTCGTTGTGATCTACGTATTTAGAGAGATTGATATTAATTATATTGTTTTGTATTGATTAGAACTTTTATTTAATAAATATTAAAGATTTATCGTAGTTATCTAGGATTTACCATAAAGAAAGGTTTGGAGCTTATTAATTTTATCAAAAATCGAATTTTATGGGTAGTCTGGCAGTCAACACTCTTTGGGCCATAATTGGAGTTCTAAAAGCCCGATTCGGATTGTTTTAAAGCCTACGAAAAATTTAAGAGAAGAGTTTTAATTTAGAAGTGGTCTTAAATTCATATTCCAACTGAATTAGCTGAAAATGAAAGTTTAAAAGTTAGTTACGAATTTTCTTTTTTGCAATTCAATTCTAATTCAAAAATTTCCTTGTATTTGCATTAAAATCATTAATTAGACTATTATCAAAGAGATATTTTTAGATTTATATTAGACCTAATATACCTACAGGGATACTAGGCAATAGAGAAGTGGCTGCACAAGGAAGAAGGAGAATAAACCATTAACGAAGAAGAATTCAGCCATCGAAGATATTTAATTGTCTTTATTTTCTTATATCTTTTACTTATCTCTTTTTATGAATATGCGTTGATTATACAAGAATTGTTTTAAAATATTTGTTACTAACTAAATTTATATGAGTTAGAATTTTTATGGAACATATAAGATTGTTGGTGTTTTGATGAAAAGTACAATATGTAATTTGTAATTTATCTATTTAAGAGAATTTTATGATAAATATTTGCATTTGTTTGACAACTCTAGGATAGCCGAGTTAATTATAATAATGAGAGAGTTGTAGTTAACTGATATAAAACTTAAATGGTTCATGATTGTATCCGTTGATATTAATTTTATGACGGTATAGACATAAATTGTTAACTTGCATAACTATGTGAAATTAGTGCTTAATTGTATTCTAGAAGTAAATTGAGCATAAACATATGTTAGTTTAATCACATAATCTATACCATAATCATTACGAGTGAAACCTATAACTATTGAATTTCTGGTTAGATTTTGCTATATTATTACATTGATTTGTTATCAACATGTTCTTAGTATCTAAAATTATCTAACTCTCTTTCCTTTTATAGTATTGCTTGGTTAATTTAGCTTTTAATTAATTAGTTTAATCAAACTTCATTCTTGTATTCTACAATCAAATTATTCGATATTAGTTTACAATTTATATGAGTAGACAGTTCTTGAAGATCGATATATGGTATTTATTACTATATTACAAACAGTAATTGTGTACACTTACACATAAAGATGTTCAAAAAATCCGAAACCCGAAATCCGATCCAATACGGAAAAAGCCCAAAAAGCTCTATCCGGAAAAAAGTCCAGCCCGGTTCGTGGGCCTTAAACTGGCCTCCTTTTTTCTTGAAAATCCGACCCGACCCGAAACCCGAAAAATCCAGACAAAAGTCCGGATTTAAAATAGTCCGGTTCCGAAAAAGCCCGGATAAAAGCTCGGGCTTTTCAAAAAGCCTGGATAAAACTTCTATTTATTATATAAAATTTAAAAATATACAATATATTTCATAAAATGTTTAAAACTATATTATACAATTAGAATCAAAATCAATTAAGGTATATTTGGTTGGTTTCTCGGTTTGTTACAGTAAATAACAACCTTTAGTGCTTTAATTTAAAGATTCGTTGACCGTAATATTAAAGAATATCGAAGAATGAGAACTGTAGAATATAATATTAAAGAGTATTATTTGTTTCGATATCTAAACTATTATCTCTCTTGTAGTTCGAGATATTATTTACTTCAGTGCCTAAATTACTCACAGATCGAATCACAAAATATAAACTAATATTTAATATATATATAAAGCCAGACCCGGCTTGCGGGCTTAAAACGGGCCTCATATTTTATAGGAAGCCTGGCTTGGCCTGGCCCGATCCGTTTTTAAGAAAACCCAATTTTTTAAAGCCCAGATAATGCCCGGCCCGATGGAATTTTTGTGCATCTCTACTTATACATGAAAATTTTACACAATAAAAATAATATCATTAAATTTATAAGTAATATTTTAGGTAAATCTAAACATTATATATATATATATATTGCTGCATAGAAAATAAAATTTTATTATTTTAGTGTTGCAATATTAATTACATATTAACATTTACTAAAAGAATTAAAGAATAAAATTGTATTTATCCCATAAAAACATGTTAAATTTGGTGTTAAATATCAAAGTGAAAATATATACCGTGAGGCCGTGAAACATAGGAAAGCGAAGGGGAAGTAGATTGGTTTTGGCTTGCCTTATCCATGCTCTCTCATCCAAAATGAATCTTCTTCTTCATCATCATCTTGTTCAAACTCCCTCACTTTCATTTCCATTTCACTTCCCTTGTCATTTTCAACAACGATGCAAACCAAGAAGAGTAAGCTTCACGTTTCCCCATAACATCTCCATCCCTTTCCTTCCTCTTCATCGCTCTCACTCTTCCAGTTTCAAGGTACATTTACTAAACTAATATGCATTTACTTACATCTATACTAATTCACTTGTTGTAATGAAGCTACCACGTTTTGTCTGATTTTGATAATGTGTTTTGTTTGTTGATATGCCTAGCTGATGGTTAGTTTAATGGAAGAAAGTAAGGTGTTGGAAGGTAGTGAGGTTGAAGAGCTTATGGCTACTTGCATTTGTCGTACTCTTCCGCCTGCGTTGACGCTTGAGTATGGTCTCGATGAAATCGAAAAAGCTCTTCACCATTTCAAGTCCAATCCTCCTTTTGCTACTGCCGGAATGTATAGGTTTCAGGTATATACAGCACCATTTATAATAAATGCTCCATTCGTTTCTTCAAACTTATTTATTTTGACATTTTTTAATTAATTATTAGTCTAAATTTGGTTAGTTTGATTCGAGCAAGTCAAAATAAGTGGGACGATGGAGTACATTGTATGTCTGTTAATTGATTTTGGTCCTTTAATAGAATTGAATTTGAAATGTAGGTTATGGTGTCTCCTAGTACAAGAGCTTTGAATTGGTTTTGCTCTCAACCTGAATCATCAACAATATTTCCTCAATTTTTTATGTCTAATGACATTGATAACTCGACAAGCATGTCATTTCGTTTGGATACTATTCGAGGGGTTTTTGGAATAGGTGCCGCGGTCATCTTTAAGGGATCACATTCTTCTGCCACAGCTGATTGTGCCTCTTTTAAAAAGTAAGTTACATTCTAAATAAGTCTATATTTGTGTTTAGAATTTGGAGGTGAGATAAGTTCAGTGTGAGATTTTGTACAGAGTAAAAACTTAGTTACAGGTCTTTTATATACTGTAAGTATGGGTTTTCTTTTCACAACATTTTGTAAGGTAGTTAGTGATCATTCTACCTGTATGTCTCTGTTTTTCAGTCTATGTAACAAATCAAAAGCTTAGCATATCGTATTTGGAAGATGATGCGCGTATGTCAATGTCTGTGTAATCAGACCAAACACATTAAGTATATATAGCATTTCATATGAATGTATCATGAACATATATACTGTTTTAAATGAATGTATCATGAACTTTTATAGTATTTTAAATGAATGTATCATGTATAACATTAATAATGATATACTCATTATAACATGATGAATTAGATTCTTTTATGATACATTTTTAAAGGCTTAGAATTGTTATGTTATAATGAATATGAATTGCATTTTTATAAAAGGTAATAGTTCATGAAAATGTGCATCTCCATCATATATGTTTAATGTTTTTTTTTTTTTTAATGGCCGGATCGCAAAAAAATTGTTGAAAATGTGAGTTTTATGATTTTAGGATAGATAAACTTTCTACATTGACAAATGAAAACTCTTTACCCCACCTCATTTGCACCTCTGTGTATTCTGGCACTAAGCACCTGCACCCCCGCGCCCATCTCCTTGCTTCTTAATGGTTCCCTACGTACATATCTATATAATGTATGTCTGTGTCGCTTGTATAAAGTGCAAGTGGAACAAATCCACAAGAGGGTAAAAATTAGCTGAAGAATGTTTATGTGGTCTTTCTGCAGATATTTTTCAGTTCATTCAACACTAGTTACAGCTTATGGTTATATGGATATAAGTTCTGATCCCACAATCTATGGAACAGGTTTATCTGACCTTTTTATTCCTCAGGTAAGCATACTTATTTTAAAGGAGATATCTTTCGATTGCATCTCACCCTTTCTCTCTCTATATTGTTAAAGCATGGATGACCTAAGGTTTTGCTGAGGTTATATGATATGCCTTATTTTGACAGCTTGAATTAATTGAGCTCGATGGGATTTCTATTTTAGCTATGACACTCGCATGGAATGACTCTTCACTTTGTAAGTTCAACGAGGCTGCTGAAACTATTGAGTTATCATTGTACCAGGTATCCTGAGGTTGTCATCTCCACCTGTCTATGTTTTTATTTCAGTTCTACTATTTATAATTTTTCTATAATATTGTATGATGTGGACTCCGGACCTTAAAGCTCTATAAGCTCCCTGGTTTAAATTTGAACAGAAATGCACTAAAAACTGTTTTTAATATATGTTGAGGTTTATATCTTCTAAAGATAAGATACTTTTTGATTTTTCCGCTGAATTTGCTATTATGATTTGAGTCCACATACTCCACGGTTGTAAGGTATCCACACAGACAAAAATAAGCTTAGATGTTTGGTAATCAATGTTTTATTTTGCAACTCCCAAAAGGGATCTTTGTATATGAGAAGGGATAACTTGTGGATTTTAGAAAGGCAACAGTGTTGAACAATTGCAGATTAGAAAGTTGGTAAGTTGTCTACGCTCTATTAGAAGTAATAATTTTTTTTGGGGGGGGGGGGGGGTGAAAAAAATCAGTG
>PHNY01299666.1:11666-23985 GCA_003724115.2 Anethum foeniculum
ACCGATTTTATGAAAAACCGTCTAATTAACCGCCTAGCCCCGCCTCGGGGCGTTTTGCTGACGCCTAGCGCCTAGGCACCGCCTAGGCGGCCGCCTAGACCGATTTTTAGAACACTGCTGTCAACTTCATATATGCGACACACAAAATCAGAGCCAAGATCATAATTTTCATGGCACCAAGTTGAGCCTCAAAAATCCGAGTACCATCGAGAAGACTAGTTGACAAGTACGTCTAATTCAGAATTTAAATTAAATGATAAAATAATAAGTTCAAAGTAAGCATGGTTACTACATAATAACATCCAAATACCAAATATAAACATCTCCAATAAAATAAAGCATAAACGATGATGAAATTCAAGCAAAGTCGTCCATCTCAATATCATTTTTATCTTCATCTTCTTGTGCATTGTCATTAGTTGGATCAGACAATGATACACCATAATCATGGTTATCACGGTGCCAAGTTAAGCTTTGAGGCCCTCAACACTCAAGTAATATCATGGCCAAGATTATTTCCTTGCATTAATTTATTGGTTCCTGTGATGAATGCGGATAATACGAAAGAAGTAAAATCTTATGTGAGAAGAAATATAAGGGCAGAAAGGTCAATACAGAACAGGAGGGCAAAGAGGGAAGTTCACAGTAAAGCCAAGGGCAGAAAAGACTTTGTGCAGATGGAACGGATAAGAGGGAAGAGAGGAGAAGAGAATAGGGTATCGAGAATATTATGTCAATTATCTAGGGCGTTTGGGAGAGAGCGGACCTCTCGAAAGTTCAGCATTGTCTTCTTAATCGAGTTATTCAGCTTATTTCATAATGGTCCTTGTAATTCAAATCAGAAAATTATATCCAGGGAACCATTTTAATTAAGCAAACTAGTAGTTTATTACAAGTGATGTCAGAGGAATTCGATCGGAGATGGGGCCCTCGACGGTAACTCAAAGGGTGGAACAGATCGAGGAGAAACTTACAGATCTGGAAGGAGCTGTGTCGGAGATGGGAACTAAAGCAGTGGAAAGGGCGATGAAGGCGATGCGTCGATCTTTGTTGAAGATGATACTGGAAGGGCAAACGAAGTTAACGAAACAATTGGGGGCTGATTTGGATGCGATGACAGGGCATTTGGAGGGACGAGTACAAAGGACACGAGAGTTTCACGGAGCCATGATTAATTCCATGAAAGATGAGCAGGTCAAGTTTCAGTCAGAGATCCGGTCAACGATGACCGGAATCCATGTGAGTCAAGGCCCACTCACAAAGAAGCCAGAATGGAGTGTTAATAAAGCAGTGGTGTCACCGAACTCTATAGCGGCGCTGATGGGGAGTGAGGGGTTTGGGCATGTACTGGGAGGTAGTGGAACACAGATGGAAGAAGGTAGCTATGGAGGTTTTGGGGTTATGGTGGAGCTGGTTGTACAGGAATGGGGATTAATGGAGGTGTTGGAGGCACAGGTACAGGGGGATGGAGATACCGTAAACTCGATATGCCGTTGTTTAAGGGGGTTGATCCAGATGGGTGGATTCTTCGGATTAAGAGGTATTTCAACTTTTATCGATTATCGGAGGCAGAGAAATTGGAAGCAGTGGTGGTCGCGTTAGAGGGGGACGCCCTAAGGTGGTTCCAGTGGGAAAACAAACGGCAACCGATTAGGAGGTGGGATGAGCTGAGAGAGTTCATGCTGAGACAATTTAGATCATCTAGTGGGGGGTCGTTATGTGAACAATGGTTAGCTACTAGTCAAACATCAACAGTGACGGATTATCGGCGGAAATTTATTGAAACAGCGGCCCCGTTGGATAGGTTGCCGGAGGACATTATGTTGGGGCAACTTAAATGGCTTGAAGGAGGATATAAGGGCGGAGGTTCGTTTGTTGAATCCAATTAATCTGGAACAAGCTATGGAAATGGCGTTGAGGGTAGAGGAACGAAATACAGCTAATCTTGGGAAGAAGTCAGGTTTTGGAGTCTATAAAGCAGGGCAATATTCCTCAGTATCATTCAGGAGCCCAAGTCCAGGAGGATTATCCAGTCACAGCCTACAGTCAAGTCCGTAATCCATTCGTAACTGGGCCTCGCAGGCAGAAGAGTTGCAAGGATCAGTGAGTTTACCAAAAGGGACCAGCCAGTCGAGTATAGTGAGAACAGGGGGTCGATGAGGAGATTGACGGACAAAGAACTTCAGGAAAAAAAGGCTAAGAGGCTGTGCTTTAGATGCGACGAGAAGTGGTCTATAGGGCATAGGTGTAAGAAGAGAGAACTCAGCGTATTAGTAATTGAAGAGGAAGAAGATGAAGGCACGGAGTTTGGTGGCAATGAATTGCCTATGTCCCCAATGACAGAAATTGTTTCTGAGGTTAGTATTCAACCTGAAGTGTCCCTTAATTCCGTTATTGGATTGTCAAATCCCAAAACTATGAAGTTGAGAGGTAGTGTCCAGGGGAGGGAAGTGACAGTTATGATTGACCTAGGAGCGACACATAATTTTGTGTCTGTACCTGTCGTGGAGGAGTTAGGGATGGTAGTTACGGATGCTGGAAGGTTTGGCGTGTCTTTAGGAAATGGAGAAGCAATCAGGGGAAATGGTTTGTGTAAAGACGTAGAGTTAATATTGGACGACAGCCTAGCAATTAAGGTGGATATGCTTCCTCTAGAATTAGGAAACTCCGATATTATACTGGGTGTGCAGTGGCTGGAGACCTTGGGAACAGTGGTAAGTAATTGGAGAACGCAAGTGATGCAATTTGAGTTGGAAGGGAGGACAGTAACACTGGTAGGTGACCCGTCATTGGTACGGTCAAAAATATCATTGAAAGCAATGCTACGGACGCTGAGAAAAGAAAAAGAAGGGTATTTCGTAGAACTGAATGTGGTTGAGAAGGATATAGATGGGGAAATCGGAAAAGATGACATAAATGCAGCACCTCCAGAATTTTTGAAGGCAGTAATCAACGAAAACCTCATTGTTTTTGACGTTCCAAGGGGGATGCCACCATCGTGAGGGCATGAACATGCAATAATTTTTAAAGAGGGATCAAACCCGGTTGGAGTCCGTCCATACCATTATCCTCAAAGTCAAAAGGACGAGATTGGAAGGTTAATCAGGGAGATGCTGGCAGCGGGGATTATAAAGCCGTCAAACAGCCCGTAATCTAGTCCGGTTTTGTTAGTACAGAAACGAGATGGTTCTTGGAGGTTTTGTGTCGATTATCGGGCTCTCAACAAGGAAACGATCCCCGATAAATATCCCATTCCCGTGATAGATGAACTTCATGCGTCGACGGTGTTCTCCAAGCTTGATTTAAAAGCCGGGTACCATCAGATTTTAGTCCGACCACAAGACACCCACAAGACGGCGTTTCGTACCCACGACGGTCATTATGAGTTCTTAGTGCTTCCTTTTGGGTTAATGAATGGGCCAGCAACTTTTCAATCGTTGATGAATGACGTCTTTAGGCCTTATTTGCGGAAATTTGTACTTGTATTTTTTGATGATATACTCATTTATAGCCGCACTATTGAGGAGCATAAGGAACATATGCAGTTGGTTCTTAAGAAGCTAGTGGAAAATAGCTTGGTGGTAAATCGAAAAAAAATGTGAGTTTGGGAAATCGGCCGTAGCATATTTGGGACATGTGATTTTTGCCCATGGAGTGGCAGTGGATAGTGAGAAAGTGAAGGCCATCATGGAATGGCAGCAACCTCGAAATTTGAAGGAGCTTCGTGGGTTCCTAGGTTTAACCTGTTATTACCGGAAATTTGTTGCTAAATATGCCCACATAGCTCAGCCACTGACAGACCAACTCAAAAAGGATGCTTATGGCTGGACAGAAGCAGCAACCACAGCTTTTAATGAGTTAAAACGGTCAATGATCAGCCCAAATGTTCTGATTCTACCAGACTTTAGAAAAGAGTTCATACTGGAGATGGATGCGTCGGGGTCGGGATTAGGGCAGTGCTTATGCAAGATAACTGTCCTATCACATTTTTTAGTAAATTACTTGGTCCTAAGGCAGTGCTTATGCAAGATAACTGTCCTATCACATTTTTTAGTAAATTACTTGGTCCTAAGGCACAGCTAAAGTCGGTTTATGAGAAAGAATTGATGGTCATCTGCCTGGCAGTGCAGAAATGGCGGCATTATTTATTCGGGCGACATTTTGTGGTGAAAACAGACCAGTAGAGTCTACGGTTTATTATGCAGCAAAGAGAAATTGGTAGTGACTATCAAAAATGGGTGAGTAAGCTCTTAGGGTTCTCTTTTGATGTCCAGTATAAACCTGTGAGTTCCAACAGAGTCGCGGATGCTTTGTCACGCAAAACAGTATGGGAAGTAGAACTGGCAGCACTGTTATCAATTCCAAGCATTGATTGGTCGAACTTGGATGCTGAAGTCAAGAAGGACTCCCTGTTACAACAGATTAAACAAGACTTGACCACAGGGGAGAAGGAACATCCGGGTTTTCGTATAGAAGAAGGGAAATTATTGTACAAAGATCGTTTCGTGGTTCCTCGAAAATCAATATTTATCCAGACTCTTCTATAATTGTATCATAATTCGGAGATTGGGGGACATGTAGGGAATGTCAAGACATATTTGAGGCTAGTAGCGGAGTGGTTTTGGGTTGGGATGCGTAAGGATGTGGCCAGTTTTGTAAAGCAGTGTGAGACATGTCAGCGACAAAAGGTTTCCCAGCAACTCCCAGCAGGGCTGCTACAACCGTTACAGGTTCCAGTAAGGGTGTGGGAGGATGTGACACTCGATTTTATAGAAGGGCTGCCAGTTTCACAGGGGATGGACACGATTTTAGTGGTAGTGGACAGATTTTCGAAATATGGTCATTTTCTGCCACTTAAACATCTATTTACTGCTCTTACAGTTGCCAATGTGTTCGTGAAAGAAATCATGAAATTACATGGGTTTCCCACATCTATAGTCTCAGATCGTGATCGAGTGTTTTTGAGCAGTTTTTGGAAAGAAATTTTTCGCATTCAGGGCACAAATCTGAAACGGAGCACTTCGTACCATCCGCAGACGGATGGCCAAACTGAAATAGTGAATAAGATGCTAGAAACGTATTTACGATGTTTCTCTGGTGGTCATCCCAAATCATGGTCTAAATGGTTACATTGGGCAGAGTTTTCGTATAACTCATCACCACATATGTCAACTAAACTTACCCCATTCAAGGTAGTTTATGGCAGGGATCCGCTATTAGTAAGTCGGTTGGGCAGGGGCCATTCTCCGGTTGACAGTGTGGAAACCATTCTTCAAGAGCGTGATGCTATATTGGACGATTTGTATATCAATTTGCTGCGAGCCCAATAGACAATGAAGGGTAATGCAGAAAAGAAACGTCGAGATGAAGTGTTCCAGGTAGGAGAGAAAGTATATGTGAAGTTACAACCATACCGAGATCACTAGCTCAACGTCCTTATCAGAAACTTGCTGCCAAGTTTTAAGGACCATTTGAAGTGGTACAGCGAGTTGGGCAAGTGGCTTATCGTTTGCAACTCCCAGAGATAAGTAAGATCCACCCAGTGTTCCATATTTCGCAGCTTAAGCGAGCTATAGGACCAGTGCCTTCAAATGCTACTATCCCTGACTAGATATCATCAGAAATGGAGTTAGTTGTAGTACCAGAAAGGGTGGTGGATGTACGTAACAAACAACAGGGCCCAAATTCACACGTGGAAGTCTTGATCCAGTGGCAAGGGTTACCTCTATTTGAAGCCACCTGGGAAGATGCGTCCACTCTAAATGCCAGGTTCCTTGATTTCCACCTTGAGGACAAGGTGAAACTGTGGCCCCCTGGTAATGTGATGAATGCGGATAATACGAAAGAAGTAATATCTTATGTGAGAAAGAAATATAAGGGCAGAAAGGTCAATACAGAAGAGGAGGGCAAAGAGGGAAGTTCACAGTAAATCCAAGGGCAGAAAAGACTTTGTGTAGATGGAACGGATAAGAGGGAAGAGAGGAGAAGAGATTAAGGTATCGAGAATATTGTGTCAATTATCTAGGGCGTTTGGGAGAGAGCCGACCTCTCGAAAGTCCAGCACTGTCTTCTTAGTCGAGTTATTCAGCTTATTTCATAATGGTCCTTGTAATTCAAATCAGGAAATTGTATCCAGGGAACCATTTTAATTAAGCAAACTAGTAGTTTATTACAGTTCCACATGACAAAAGTCTAGATTTAACTAAAATTACCTGTATAGACTGTATAGAGACTAGGGGTGATCGCGGTGCGGGCGGTGCGGTTTTTTCCTCAAACCGCAAACAAAACCGCGCATGCAGTTTGATCAAATTTCCAAACCGCACCCGCACCACGTAATTCAAAAAACCGCATAAACCACACCACGAAAATGCGGTGCGGTTTGTGCGGTTTATATATTTTAAAATAATAATAATTAAATACAAATATAATAAAAATTTAGCTTACATAGAGGCTAAAAATAATGTAAATTTGATTAAAACTAAAAACATATCGGTAATGTGTAGTATTTAAGCTAGCATTTATAACATAAAATTAAATTAACCAAGAACTGAATTTATTATTATTATATTATATATAAACAAGAGATGAATTTATATATACATATATACAAGACATTACATTGTGGTGCGGTGCAGTTTGAACCGCAATATTAAAATGTCAAACAACAAACCGCACCGCACCGCACCGCACCGCACCACACGGTTTATCAAAAATTCAAACCGAAACCGCAACCGCACCACAAAAAATAAAAACCGCATTTTGTGGTGCGGTGTGGGGCGGTGCGGGCGGTTTTTGCGGTTTGATGATCACCCCTAACAGAGACCATCTGGGAGCATTCTGCAATTTTCGAGAATCCTTCAAAATGTCTAGACACACTGGCAGTGACAGAAGTATACCAGTCTGAAATGAAAGGCGTGTGTACACAAAAAAAAAATAAAGAATATAACCTGGAGAGAGCTAGTATACATACAGTATAATTTGGTGGTTAAGCTACAACAGATGAAAGGTAAAAATAAAACATGCATTATGAACACAGGTACAATAAGCTAGACTACAATGTGGAGTCATTTAGAAAATGCCCTGGTCACTGGCTTGGATAAACAGAAAGGCCATAAATGCTGCTTGCAATGTAAGAAGGTATTAATGTTCAAACAGATTCCGGGAGTTCACTGTAAACATGAATTACGGAAACTATTGGAAGAATTTTTAATGAATTGTAAACATTAACATTATTACCAGTTGTGAAATCGTGGCATATTTATACAGTGGAGATAAATATACTTCGTCAAGCCTGTCGACTGAATTAAACACTCAGAAGACCAGACAGACTGTATTATGTATTGGTACATCCCCAGGAATGGAAATGAATTTGTACATGCGACTTCTGTGTGTTGTACAAGTAATTGTTAGAAGGCTACATTTTCAGGAAGATTTATCCCTCAGAGCCAATATGATTATCACCGGAAGGCATTTGTCTCGTCTCTGTCAATGGAAGTCTTCTAGGGTTGACTGAACTTGCTTCAGTAAGTCCTTCTGAAGACAATGTCACCGTACCAGTTCCAGAAGATGACCCCAAATAATTCTGAACTGGAGCATCAGTTGACGATTGTGCGGCCATATTGTATGTGAAGACCCCCATAGGATGGTCAAACTTGCAGCTAGGACCAAATTTGCAGATTCCATAGCGAGCATAGAAAATGCACAAAGGTTCACCCTGAAAATAAATGGGTAGCAACTCAGCATGTAGATATTTAAGAGTCCCTCGACATTCCCTATTCTATCAAACCTGAAATTCCTCCATATCCAATACCAGTAACTGCTTATAGTACTTAACTCAGTTAATTTATGATGGGTATTAGCAACTAGACAAGTTTTATGGAAAACTTATGTTTTGCTCTAACAGTTCTCATGTAATTTATCTAAAAGAACAAACATAAACTTAAGAATAAATTATTTAGAAGACCCTTTTTAATCTTCCGGAACTTTTTCACCAATAACCTTGAACTCTTAAAAAATACACATTTACTATAGCATGACTCATGCACTTTTACATACAAATATTATTATGGTAGTTGTGTGATAATAGAATATACCTCCTTAACAACTCTATTGTCACAGACAGAATACATATACATAATAACTAAGTTAGCCATGTTATTATCTTGTTAATATATAAACAGTACTACTACGTACTATAATAATAGTTATGAATTGACATATGCAACACATTAATATTTTGATGGTACATCACAAGACAAATAAAAATTTAGTACATTGTATGACCACTGGATCATCCAATATCATGTATATATGACTGTAATTTGAAACATCTGAAGAAGACATTAATGTATCTTTCACTTCATAACTTCTAATTTCACTTAATGTATATCATGTATACATTGTATGACCACTGGATCCAACACAATGTATCTTTCACTTCATAACTTCTAATTTCATTCATAGCTATTTGCAGTTTGCATCCAGAACCTTAACCCAAATTCACATCAGTAATAGATGTTAAAAACTTGTAGTTTGCACCATCAATTTCAATTGCCCTCTACCTTGCACCTCCTGGACCATTTTAAGTAAATTTCAATTGTAATCCTCCTCATTACTAAGTAACGGGCATATGTCAATTAACTCTTTTGTTGTTTATCTCCTTCTCTAGAAGCCGACCTCCATTTTATCATAATATCAGTCACTGATAAATTACTCAAAACACACTTTTAAAAATCTTTCATCCTGCAAACCACCTCAATCCTGCCTCCTCGTTTCTGTCTACTTTTCATTCCCCCCAAAAAAAAAAAAAAAAAAAATAACACTACACCGTTCATTATGACTTACAGCTCAGAAAAACATAAACCCCTCCTCTTATAGCGCAAATCGATACATTGCTTGGCTTTGCATGGGATTATCGAAAGTGTGATAATTTTCCTCAAGTGGGTTTTGTTTAAAGTGTTTGAGACCTCTAATCCGCCTCCTAGCCCGCTCCTCTCTTCATTTCTTCCCCAGAACCACCATACTCTTCCCCGCCTCATCCTGTTCCTTTTCAAACAAAGCTTCCAACAAACTGTAAAACTCCAAACCCCAAGTTTGTAAATTCCCTAAATTTGTAATATATTGCTCTTGATTAAGTTGAAGTGAGTTTCATTTGGAGTATGATCATCATTCGGTGGGTATTATATGGAATGTTTCAAGCTGCGACAGGGGACTACTCCAGATGTGAATTAAATTTCTGGGTTTTGCGAGGAAAAGAAATTGGGATAAATGATTAGTTAACAGTACCTCTTAATGATAGAAGTTAATGAGGACGGCCAGGGTCTCTTTCTTGTTAAATTTGAATTTTCCTTTTCTACATGTAAAGTTTGATTTGTTAATCTCCAAAAGATCCTTAGATATCGACACTAAGAAAAAATCTGGACAGCAAATTGTCTAGAAGTGCAAAGAGGACAGAAGTTGAGGATGCAAACTGATCACTTTCAAACTTTAATTGCTAAAGTGATTTTAGAACAAAGTTCTGGGAAGAAAATTGCAAATAACTCTTCTACACTCAGGCCCGATTTATAGACGACCAAAAAATTAACAATCTATATTAAATATCCCATAACAATACATATATCAGGCTATAAAAAATCCTCTAACATAAGTTTGTCCACTTTTGAGAAGGTTTAATAGAGGAGACATACTGGAAGCGGATATTCCATGTTTTAGATTCCAAAGATAAGGGAAGCAGGGGTTTTCTATATTAGTCATTTCTGAAGAGGAGTAGCTTAAAGAGAATATGATTGTAAAAGAATCTGGTAGTGAAGTCACAGGTGCAGATAGGTATACATTGCTTATAACTTGTCATAATTGTGGTCCTTGTTCTTTTCTCCACTCAGGATACTCTTCTTCCGCGTGAAACTCTCTGATTAGTATCTCTTTCACTCACCTAACCTCTTAGGAGCACACTGTTAAATGCAAGTTCTCTAGTATTTAACTGTTAACAGAATTTTTTTTAGTGCATTCTAACTTATAAAGTAATCTTTCTATCATCGGATTCCTCGGTCCATGCCTACTCTAGCACAGAGGTTTCAAGATTGTTGCTCCACTTAGTTATATAATCTGATTTTTTTAAATACTGTATAAACTGATTATTTTCAAAATAGTAGTTTACATGGCTTTTTGAGTATAAAGAGAAGGGGCATTGAGGATTCAAACCCATGAGGAAGGGGTGGGTATGAGCCTTTGCCATTACTCTTTCCCTGAATTCTCAATGTAAAGTACATCTTTTAAGACATTTAAACAAGATATTCCTGGAAAAAAATTTACAAGAGGTTGCTGAACTACTGAAGCATATTAACAAAGCTCATTAGTAATATTTTAAGTTTCTATTGCATATTCTTGAAGTGTAAACATACCAGAAATAGAGTACTAGTGGACCTTCAGTTTCATTTCTAAAAAAAATAGAACATGTCACTGGATTAAATGCGAGCTATATGTTTAGTAGTAACTTTTTAAGCCAGCTTACCGTTCGTAAAGGAAGACCCATTGGGCTCAATACGCAGTCTGGAGGAGGAATTAGTCTCTCCCTAGGATGATGGAATCTGCAAACCGCACCATACTTACAGTCTCCGGTTTTCATGTAAAATTGGCATTCAGGCTGTCCAGGTCTTTCAGGAAAAACATTCTCACTCTGCAATGCATAATATCCAACAGCGAGGGAGCCGGAACGATATGATGGATATGTTCCTTGAGATCCTCCAATGGCTGCTTCACTTTGGAGAGATGTTGCATAGTGTTGACTATTTCTGGTAGTCTCTTGTTGCTCAGCAGGAGAAAGTGAACCAAGCTGACCCTGAAAATATAATTGATATATCATCTATCATCACTTTCAATTAAGGTTATTATGAAGAAACTGCATTAATAACTCCCAATATGATCAGGATATGCAAAACACATTAGTCATGAGAATCTATAACATATGTCAAATACAGCAATCTATCGAAGTCCAAACTCAGTTACATACGAAGGGGAATGAAATATTTAAGATCTCGGAATCCAGATGATGATCAGTCTTAGACTTTTATTGAGGGTTTTATTCAACTTCTATATTATCAATTAACCTCCATATTTTATCGGAAGTGCCTTATGATGCCAAACGAGAAATTAAAAATATTAGTTTGTACTTTGTAATTATTTCATGTTATTATTTAGGAATAGATTAAATTTTACGTCATTATAAATTTAATTAAATTATATATATACTGCATCACCGTACTTCCGAGTGTCTTACTAAAGCACCGCTAATGTACATTTCTCTTAATGCTCCCCCGTAGACTTGATTTAAATATATAGAAGGTCTAAGCCGTTGAGGTGGTTATCTACTCTACTTCGATAAATTCAAACTTTAATGTAGTTGGTAAATGGTTGTGTTTTTAAACTCTCTATTCAGCAAACTGATCATAGTATATGTATCTGCTCTTTGACAATTCCCTGTAAACCTTTCATAAAAATACCTGAGCGTATGGAGGTCTATGTTCCTTATATCGTACTTGATGTATTCACTTATAAGGTCGGGAGATATATACAATTGTGTTTTTTAAATCTGAAAATCATATAATAGCTATTGTAACAATCTAGCATAAAAGACTTCCATAGCTAACAAAAGTCCTTGTTTCTTTTATTAATATTTATAAAAGGGTTTATTATACTTTGACCCTCGAAATTTCATGAAATGTACACATGAACCATTAAAGTTTAAAAACGTACCTCCTGACCATTAAAGTATGCCCGATGTACGTCTCGACCTTATTTCCGTTCAAAACAATCGGAAATTTTATATCGGACATTCCGAGAAGGGGCAAGGTAGTAATTTTCTTAAGGTTTATATCTTTACTCAACATAATTGGTTTATGTTGACCCTTGAAGTTTCAATTTTTGTACACATTAACACAGACTGTTTTAAAGTTTGTACCACTTAACTATTAAAGTTTTTACTCAACATAATCTAGTGTTAATCCATTAAATTTGTTGGCCTAAATTGCTATGTCGACAACTCAGCAGTTGATATTTTCCTCATGAATGAGCCTCAACCAACGGCAACCAAAAATATGGTGCATCTAGCACAAAATATGTTGTGTAATTCATACATTAAGCTCAAACAATAGATCAAAATTTATTATTTCACTAATGTGTGTCACTATGTTACAAATTTTATTGACAAATTTGCTAAACAGCCTAAAATGTCAATGACGTATAGAATCTGCTAAACAACCTAAAATGTCAATGGTATGTTTCACCAGAAATGGCTGAGGCCATAGGTATCAGGGAGGTGTTA
>PHNY01299666.1:24019-46969 GCA_003724115.2 Anethum foeniculum
TTGAAGGATTGAAACATGGTTAATGTCGAGGTTGAATCAGACTGCTTAGTAGTAGTTCAAGCTATCCGAAGAAGTTCAGTGAGGCTATCTTACCTGGGAAGGTGATAGAAGAGTGCAGGTTAAAGCTTTCAGAGTTGAAGAATCGGAAGGAGTTGATGAATTTGTTTGTTTTTGCCCTCGAAGTTTTAATGTTTGTACACATTAACACAGACTGTTTAAAGCTTTGTACATATTAACACATATTTTTTAAAGTTTTGTACACTTTAGCACTTTAGTCGATATTACCCCTGTCCTTCACCGCCGATATTTAAGTTTTTACTAATTTCAACGGAAATAGGGCCGAGACGTACATCGGCCATACTTTGATGGTCAAGAGGTACGTTTTTAAACTTTAAGGGTTCATGTGTATATTTCCTGGAAATAAACCCATTTATAAAACCATCTTTGGAAACTTATTTATGCAAATTTCAAACAACGCCAGTAACCATTACAGAGTAACAAAACCAACCTGGCTACAAAAGAAAAAAAAAAGAAACAAACAGACCAACCTAACCGATTTTAACTTCTAATTCACAATCAACACTCGATTACATTTCCCTACTTAAATCTCTTGCAGATGATTGGATGCATCATGACAACTTAACAAGCTGCAAATCAAATTTCACTTGTAAATTATTTTGGGCTTCACAAAAAAAAAATTAGAATCTTACATTGTATGAATTCCACCCTTGAACTGATACAACTCCCTGCGGTAGAATCAAAGGTGCATAATTTGATGGGCCTTGCCAGCGTGAGGTTGGAATGAAAGATGCCCTGGACAAGGGCCAATTAGCAATTCCTCCTGCATATGACTGTTGGCCAGGAGGATAGACGGGAGAACCACGATAAGAGACCATCATATTAGATGGTTGAGGATGATGAAATTTGCAAGTGCTACCAAATTTGCATTGTCCAGTTCTCAAATAGTAAACACATTCTAATTCATTCTGCAGGTTGTACAGAAAAACTTTAATCAGAAAGAATTCATGTAATCATGAAGTTCGTTGAACCTAAAAAAGTAAAAGCTGCTGTGTCAAAGAAGGTATGATCTTTTTATATCATTTTTCTTGTCCTAGAGCTATTCTATACTGTTTGTGCAAAGAGTTTCAAATAGTCTATTGTGTTCTATACATCAACAAGCAGTATCAGAGAGTAAAAAGAATTTTTACTGCCCAACTCCGAAATGGAAAACAGTGCAAACAGGTAAGAGTACCTTCTAGTGATTAAACTGGAAATTTAAAAATTAATCAAAAGGATTAATCCGCCTTCATGGCCTATCACTATAATATTAAATGAAAATAATCTTAAGTTGAAGAGAATGATAAGTTGATAACATTATTTGCGGTGCATGTTCTCATAATTTTACAATTAGTCATAGTAGAAAATTCTTAAAATCATAATATAAACATTAGCTAATCAGGTACAATGTAATGACAATAAATCGATAGGTATATTTAGCTGTCCACAGATTACCCAAAATGTATGCCATAATATCCTATCAATAATAAATAACCTTGCAGGTTGGAGCTTTAAAATTGTTAGCTGGAAATACTTACCAATGCTATTTACTGCCACGAAGTGTTCCTTTTGTTAGCTGGAAATACTTACCAACGCTATTTACTGACATCAAGTGTTCCTATTATCATCGTATCTTTATTTTTTCTGTTTCATATACTATTATTTCAACTGAGTCGCTTAGATTTAGATACTTGTAACCCAGTTAAATTGATATTGATGGTGTGGCTAGTTTTTATAACCATGAGTTCCAAACATTAAATATATTATTTTCCGTCAGGGGGGCAACCTACTGATCGACTTGTAATTGAAATTTAAAAAATTATCGTTTCACTTTCTACAGCTTTTGAGTTTTAGTAACATAATCTTTAACTGATTTGCATTTTTCTATATTGTAGGCTTAGATTTGTGATTTTGAGTTATGCAATTGTCCCAATTGTTTCTTAATCTGTATTACTTTGATGCACAATTTACTAAAGTAAAACTTGCAAGAGATCTGTTGAAAGGTAATGAGAGTCCGTATAAAAGCATATGTGATATGTGACATGAGTTTATAAAAATTAGTCCCAAAACTATGAGAAAAAATTGTGTTTAGATTTAAGAGATAAGATGTTAAACATCCAAACCGGTCGAAGGGGATAGCCTAAGGCATTGAGCGAAACCCTTCCTTCGATCCCAGCCTTATCTCTAGGATGATGAAATTTGCACGTGGCTCCAAACTTGCATGTACCCGTCTTCAAGTAGTACTGGCAAAAGAATCCAAATAAATGTATTATTAACAATAACCACAGCTATGCTAATAACAACTGTATCTGGTAATAAATAAATGGTGAATGAAGCTTTCAGTATTATCAAAACAAAAGGTATATTCTTTAATTATTACAGGCAAATGCAAAAGTAATAAGAAAAGATAAGTCAGTCTTTGGAGGCCTTCCTCGGAAATAATTATTCTCGCAATAGTAAGCTAGCATATATTCTCTCATATAGGTGCCATAATCTCTCAATAGTGCTGCAGCAGTCTGCTCATTCTCAAGAGCTTAAACTTTCAAAATATTTGGAAATTAACATTAAGCCAATAGCGTCTGCTTGCTAACCGTTTATAAGAACACCTTCAACACAAAGGTGGGAAGGGGCTCTTACTATTTACATATGCATGCCAGTGAGTAATAAGAGAGAGGTGGTGATTACTTACCTTCGGAGTTTAATTAGCTCATCAAAAAAGATATAAATATATCCAGATATGAAGACATAAGAACATACTCAATTTTCATTCCTAATTGGGTGCTAACTCATTTAACAACATAAGCAATTCTACCTCTCTTAAATGCATACACCTACAGATATAATATAAGTGTAAAGATCCAGGAAGTTGCATTCCACATCAGTAACATCATAAGAATGAAATTATAAAAGGAGTAACAAACTAAGATGGCAGAACACTCTAAAGAAATATTAAAAAGATAGAAAATGTAATATTATAGATTTGCAATGTGGGAGCATATATGCCCCTGCAAGCACGTCTCATATTCCTATTATATTATCTATTTCTCTCTCTTATCCCAGACCTGTCTCCTTAAATAAGCCTTCCCTTGATTCTTAACGAACAATGCTAAGATAAACATATAAGAAAGTGCATGTGCAGTATATGTCGACTTGCTAAACCAAATTAATGTATATAACTTTTTTCCTGTTTATTTATATAATTTTTTTTGAATGATTGTATCTACGTAGTTTTACTTTACGTAATTTTTTGTAAGAAAAATTATGTGTGTATGTTTTCTTAAATCTAGAATATAAAAACGTTACAAAGATGTAAATTTGATGTATTTTCTCTGATTAAACTTCACGAATAATATATGTATATATGTTCTTGGTAATCATACATGCCTGACATTCCTGTTGTCCGATTCTTTCTGGATACTCCCCTCTCATCCTTGCAGTGGCAATAGCCTGAAACAATTATACGGAAATAAACTATATGAATTATATTAACTGCCTTGACAGGTTATAATGAGATTAGAGAATATATCCCTTCAAACAAAGAAAGCAACACAGTCGAAAAAATACTAAAAAACTTTAAGAAGGTATAGTAAAAATTTTTAGTAGGAGACTAAAAATATTTTCCGTGAGAAGGAACTGGCTCTATTAAGATGGAGAAGGAAAGAAAGGAAAAAAAGCTTAGCTGCAAGATGGTTTGAAAAGTGTCTTGTAAATAGCAGACATCTTTGCTAGATTAGTGCAGACGCAGACTACAAAGTGCATCTGTGAGCAAATGCAAGTTTTTTTTTTGTCTTTATGAGAATATCATTGCGTAAGTAACTTCACAAGAATTTCCTTACCTAAAAGCTGACGGTCAAGCCTTTTGGTAAAATCATATAACCAGTGTCAAGGAGAAAGTATGATAATACGCAAAGGTCCAACATTGGCATATATTTAGATGAATTGTATCACTAACACAAGAAAAGAGGCTTTAAGGTAAAGTATCTATATCTACTCGGAAATTTAAGAACATACAAATATTTAAAATTCAAATAGTATATAGACTTACCAGTTTCCTGTTAGTAGGATGGCTAAATCGGCATGAATTCCCAAAGCGACATAGGCCTGTTCTAATGTAATAAGAACAGTCAGGCTCTCCTTCACGCACTGGATAAAATCCTGAATCTATTCCATTTCTTGATGTTAAATTCATATCCCAAAGTTCATCTGAAACATGATTGACACAACAGGTCAACAAAGTTGGAGACTTGTAATAACTAACTCTGACTAAGAAATGGAAGCTTACACAAAATTTAACAAAAGATATTGTTGTTTTAATAGACTTCCATTCATTCATAAGTTATATTCTTAGTTCTACCTTCATCAGAAGTCCGAGTTTTACACATGCATCAAAATACAAGTAGAGAAACCAACACTGATTGGAAAAGGATGCTCAAAGACAAGATGCAAGTGGTTACTCTCAAATCAAGGAAAAGTTAAACAAAAAATTGTGAGGGCAATAGGTTGTAAACTATGGTATTAGGACCACAATTCTATATTAACATATCTACTACTGTGTATGTTCTTTTGGTTGTTCTTTTGATTCCTGGATACGAAGGCTGATAGGTAAAGGGTATAATCTGAGAATTTACAAAATTATAAAGTATAACGAAAACTTTTAATGGAAATCTCTCTCCTTTCCTTCTTGCCTCATCCATATGCAGTCTTTTGCTTCCCTTTATTTCTTTACTACACTATCAGTGACGGATGCACAAGGAGGCAGAGCAGACACTGCCCCTCTTGTAGTTGATATAAAATTTTGTGAAATCTGACCAGCGTCTGCTTCTGCTTTATTTTCTATTTTGTACTAAAAATTGTAAAATTTCACGGAATTTCGAGTTGCCAAGATGGTTTGCGGGACAACTATGCATTCATAAACTATGGTACTCATTCCTTATTATTTTCCTCTTCATTGTTTCCGAAATTATCACTTTCTCTGATTTTAAATTTCTCAGTTTCTTTTGCAACTAATGCTTATAATATTTATATTGGCCCGTGCACTCGAAATATAGTCATTAATCTATGGTGCATGTAACGAACCACTACTTATTCGTACATTTGCATTATATAAACCACACTCAACTAAATTTAAGTGCATCAAGAAAACTCTAGAAACTCAATGAACTAGTATGAAAAGTAAAAACATGACAATCTTGATGATTTAATATATAAGAGTCTGCCAAAAATTAGGTGTATCACTGAGTGATTACATGTTGATTCAATCAAAAGTTTGTTAATGACTAAAAGTAAAAATGCTAGTACTTAAAAGTTGTAATAAACGGAAAATAAGGTTGATCAGTGTTAAGTATCAACTATGTAAAACAATGATCACAACATACACACACAGAGAGAGAGGGAGAGAGAGGGGGAGAGAGAGAGGGAGAGAGAGGGAGAGAGAGAGATAGAGAGAAAGGGAGAGAGAGAGAGAGGAACAAAGTACCATCATCTAAGGCGGAAGGACCGACGGACATAGGAATGGGAACGCCCAAGTCCATTAAGAAAGAGTCATGGATGATGAAGTTACATCAACAAATATGTATGTATACGTGTGTGTTTGTATGTGCAGGGGTGGGAGATGAGATGATAGAAAAAGTGGTATTGGTTATGTGTTCTGTACACTCTTTCCTCTCCACAAAAATAATAAACCAGAGAGACACGAAAATAAATAAATACACCAGGAATGAATTTACACCAGTCATCCTCTGAGTACATTTTTTATGCCCGGGCTTTTTTCCTACAAAACGTCCCCCGTTTGTCCCTCATCCCCCACTCGCGCCACCCTTTCCCTATTATCCCCATCTAATATTACGATTTTATGAGTACATTCTCACTATTACAAAGGACGGAAAGAGTATTTCTATAAATTGCGATTACTAATTCTGACGACATTGATTTAATATTCGATTTCAATTTCCTTGTAGAAAAAATATCTTTGAAATTTTACCCTTATCATTTGTTGATCTTTTACGTCCATTGTATTTTCAATCTTCACTGCAGCTAGAATGTCCTTTTCATGATATCCTCAAGAACATATTACAGTAGCAATTAGCAAATATATAACCATAACAATGATAATAATATAGGTAAAATTCCACATAATTTATATAATCTTGAGAAATGGTAAAATATGCTTACATTTTATCAACAACCCTGAATCCCAAGTAAATATACTTCAGTTTAACTCAGAATGGAATTTAGTGCGTATAAAGGTCACCAACAACCACCATACTTGCATATGCTCACCACAAACTGAGGAGCCTATATAGTATAGACCCACTTTATTTTGTATACTTTGCTGACTATAGCATAAAACTTCAGCAGTAAAGAGTATATCCTATATGCTTCTAAGAATTTTGACCTATCTATAACTTTCTTATTTTCGCCGAGATTCTGCAAGTAGTTGAGAAGTTGGACATGCATGAACAAAAATGTATCGGCTAATCCTTTACTGCTTCTTCGCCTGTTTCATCTTCTTCTTTCGATTGACTGGCCAATTTCAAAATATCTTCAACACGAATCTTTCCATCTGTTAGAGAGATAAATATACATTAGCAATTATTTTGCCTAGTATGTGATCAACCTTAGCATTAAGCACATCATAGCCGGTTGAGGAAATCTAAGTTTCTTGAAATTAGAAAGGACTAGTGGTGTGAGATATAAAACTATCAAAGAACTATAATATCATCGCAATATTATGCTTATGTTTAATTTATTTTTCATATAAATAATTTGGGTACTAGTCTTTTGGATTTTAAATATTAAAATAAAGTAAATAGATGCAACTTCAATTGATATAGCATAAATATACCTCATGAGTGTTTGTTTACGAAATGTTGTTCTAATGGAGAAGGCAAAGGACCGAAACAACATAGAAGTACAGTTAAAAAGTAGATACCCTTTCTTGTAAATCATAAAATATCACCATTATCTTACTGAAAATTTAAATGTTTGTACTACTTGCCTGCATCTTTGGAAAGGTTGCTTATGAGTTCTTGAATCCCTTCCTTGTCCAAAGTGTCCTTCAAGTACATTGCTGCAGACGCTACCTCCTCCGGACTGACTTTTCCATCATAATCCCTGTAATATATACACACATACACATGAAATTATCAGTGATTCACCAGAACCTTCTCTACTATGAATGTTTGATGCATTAATACAAGAAGATACTTGAAACCTAGGTCAACATGATATCCGCAACGTTCTTCCAACAACATGATTATAATATAAAATGATGACAACAGCAATGTAGTTTAGCTGGGTTCATAAATTTGCACAAAATTTAACATTATATAACCAAGTTGAGTTATAACTGGCATTGCTACACATAAATAAAGATCTACCTGCTACTTTTATGGTGAATCACATCATATTAGTTTGAATAGGATTCCATTGACTTGGAAGATACAGAAGAGAACAGGAAAAGGCAAGAACTTACAAAGAGAAATAGTGTGTGTGCATGCGCCAGTGGAGCAACAAGTACCTACAAATAGTGTGGGTACTCCGGCGTGTGTGTTTGGCACTGTCTATGTGAGTGTAAAAGGTAAGGAAAAGGGAAGTTGGTGTCTTTTGCCATTAAAAATTAGCTATCATATTTTTTAACTTTACTCTCACTCCCTTTTCCAAATACAACTCACACCAACTCCATAATTGTCCGTCCATTCTTACATTTATACTTTATACTATAACAAATTTTGTACAGTCTTTTGTAGATGGGAACAATTAGATTTAGATACATGCTCCAATACATACTTATCAAGTAACCGCCAACGATCACCAATCTTAGCATCAACATCATCAATTTCTTTTTCGAGTTTCTGGAGCATAGCATCAACCTGAAACATTAAACCCAGGAGAACTAAGTACCAATACAATTCCACATTGAACGATTGAAACTATAGCAACTGTAAATCGACAAAAAGAAAGAAAGAAAAAGAAGTTCGCACCCTATTTATGAGTGCTGAAGATACTTTAGCATCTACAGTTTTCTCCTCAGTGTCATTGCCCTCTTCTCTAGCAGCTCTATATGCATTCTTGGCTGCTTCTTCAGTTTCAGTACCTTCCTTCTCAACCATTCTATTGTACAGCTCTATCTGCCAAACATTCATTATATTAACAGATGATGACCACCCGGCAAGGATTAAGGATGATTATATGAAGCTACATTATAGTCATAATTTGGCTTAATATCATAATGATTTAATTCATAAATGAAACAAGAAAAAATGATTTTACACAGGCTCTTAATCACATAAAACTATATTTTATACTTGTTACGATTACATTTTTTCAGTAATTTTATTTAAACACATTCAGAAACATCAAATACTGCCTTTTATCCTATTTCACATGCATAGGCAATCTTTGTATTTAAATCTCAACATCCTACATTCACTTCTCAGTACTTTCCTACTACTATCCACTTATATAAGTATACTAACTATAAGCTTTCTCATTCTATGTTACTAAATCCTTAAGAAGGATGACGTGATTTACAAGATATATACACAATAATATGCAACAAGTAGTGTTACGTTACGGACCCTACCCCCCATTCATTTCCACTTTAAAACTTGTTAATATGTCACACAGTATTTATCAGTTTTGTATGTTACCCGGACTCAGATGGAAGGGTCCAACATAGATATGTGTCCAAGAGTCAAACTCAACAATCTTTAAATTTTTTTGCATGCTTTGGCCTTAAATGTAGTGTCAAGTATCCATACCCATGAGTGTCAAGTGTCTGACATGCATACGAGGATAAAAATGAAGGGTTAGGTATATAGTGATCAGTGCTATATTGTAAGTAATCATGTATTTAATATATTGTATAAGATACTGGGAAAAAGTATGGTGAATCTGACAGAAAGCTTTGAAATCTGTGTCCCATCCCAATGCTAATTTGAGTTTTACAAAAAAAAAAAAAGGTAGAGGTACTTGTATCTGCTAGCGTGCATCTCTTCCCTACTGCATATCCTAACAAGAAATGTCATTCAGGCTTAAAATTTAATTGATCATCCTATTTACTAAAAACACCTAATAGCCTCTTCCAGGTAACCAAATATATAAATATGTAATATGCTTATGTTTTGTAAATACCTCCTTCTTGACAAGTCTCAGAAACTCTTCTCTCTCCCTGCTTACTGACTGAAAGCATTATCAGCAAAGAGAAGTCAAGATTTTGAGCAACGGAATTATCTCAGAACTACAGCATTTACAGATTATACACAAATAAATTAAATCCAAGTCCTCACAGATGCTGAAGCTAAAACAGCCAAGGCACGACTTAGCTCAGAAAGTTGCTCTTGCTTATCAAATGTTTTTGCTTTAGCCAGTTCATCTGCTTCTTGTGCTGTTGGAATGACCATTTCTTCCAGAGCTACATCTTTCTGCTTCTCTAGAGATTCCTTCTTTTTCGCTTGTTCCTCTTTTTCTTCCTCCTCCTATTACACACATGCAATTTTAAATATGTAAAATCTAATTCTCTATCATCTCATGATTTTTTAAAATTTAAAACAATGAAAAATGTTATGTAGCAGTAAGCCAGTAACAAATATTGATATTACAATTTAGATCGTACCTTAATCATTTCTTCTTGCATTTCTAGGAACTCCAATTTCCTTCTCCTTTCTGAAACAGAATCTTCAGATGGCAAAGATGTAATGCCAACTGTGTCCACCACCTCATCTGGCAGTGATGACAATGTGGCTTGAACAGCTTCTTCTGGTTTCAATTTACCAGACACACTGAATGCTCTGCAGATAGTATGAAGCCACGGAGAAATTATAATAATAGCGTTTCAACTTTTAACAAATGCATCTGTCAAAAGGGAAAGCCCCACAAAGAACTAACTGAACTCACAAGTAATAAGTTACAAACTAGAACTTACCTGGAAAGAATTAACAAAGAAGATGGTACTGAGTGATTCAGAGATAAGTCTAACCAATCACGCATCTGTGGAGGAGAACAATAGGTCGTCAGTCCATCTACTTTCTTTATATTACATTCAAATATCCATTTCCAAGACCTTTTCCCCAAAGATATAATGGTGTATGAAAAGAGTGTACAAAACGAAGAAACTCAGCAGCTACAACCTATAAAATGGATACAGAGGACTCCTTGAGAATTGTTGCTCTAAAAAATGACACATAAAACAAGCCACTCATCTCAAAGTTAAAGCACAGGCTCATGTAACTTTTATTTAATTATTTATTGTACAGAAATCAACTGAGTGGAAAGAGAATGGTGATTCTGTCATTTTGTTAGGAATGCTAAAATTCTAGCATTTCCTATTACATTTGCTATTAAATCAAGTATCCAAAATATTTTTCATTTTCTTGGAACAATGCTAATCGTGAATTCTACTGCTTTTCAAACAACAGGATTATCAAACATAAACATGAAATATTACTCTGTGAGAGCTTATAATCCGTAGTTTCACTCGAGCGATAATTCAGTGTATGTGATTTCTTGGACGAAAAACTCGTGCTTTAGACATTTAACAAACCCCCATAGGAACTATTGGAAGGACAGAGCAGCAGTTTTGTGTGTGTTTGTGCGTGTCTATGTGTGTGTTGGCTACATAAAGCTTCCGTAGCTAAACTTAAAATCTTGTATACAGAAGTCAATAACTTGCAGCACAGTCTATTTTAGGAACTGAACGTACCTAAACACATGATTCTTAAGCTGATTCTTAATAATTAGTGTAAATAATTTGTGATCATCGTCATGACTAGTTGTATATCACATGTTTTTTAATTTTTACACGAACGACATGTTTAGGGGCTTGCAAGAGGAAGGAGAGAAATCAAATTTTGGGTAACGGTTGCTTGTCTTTTACAGCCAGGGAGCCTAGGAGGCCAAGAAAAACTAAATGAATTTATAAGAAAAATCTAGATGACAGTATAATTTTATGTTTTATAATACAATAAGAGGCAGGGAATCCGATTTATTGTCTAGCAAACCACAAATTTCACTTTCATTCTATTATTTAGCAAAAAAAATAATAAATCAATTTCATTCAGAAAGTAGAGAATCTTCGTTTCCCCTTGTACACTTAAAAAAGAAACAGAAGACAGATTACTCTAACTATAAGGTTTTCCTGAGGTGAAAGAGAGTAAACTCATAATTCTTTAGTTAAATTTTGACTTACATGACAAAACTTAATTACATCTTATCAGAAAGATGAAAAAAAACTGAAAATCTGATTTCTCATAAGGTCAAAAATCCGAAATGCAACTATCTTCAAGAATATGCAAAATCTCAAACCTGTTCACGCATTTCATCAACTGAACGCAAACCAAGTAAACCCCTGTCTCTACAAGCTTGCCTCAGCTCCTCCTCAGAAAGGGAATCCAAACCCTCTGCTTGTATCATCCTGTCATCACTTTTAATCCTGCCAAAAGATTTTTTTTTCCTTAAAAGTTGTTCTTCCTCGGCAAAATGTTTTAGCTTGAGTGAATGTTTTGAGAAGTAAATTTTTTTTCCAGCATTATGATTTCAGATTTTAAACATTCTTATCCTACAAAAAGGAATGTCTATTTAATCAACACATAATATGCAAAGAATGCAGGCTCTGCAACTGCAACTAGATCTACAAGAAACTCTGATGTATAAACAAAAAGTTGTTGACTACTTTAGCAGTAATACCTCAATTAATGCTAATTCCGATTAGTGATCAAATGTTAAACGCACTAAAGAATATTAATGATTCAGTGAGTACTTTTATCGATCAGTTATAGTCACTAGTCAAACACATAACAAAGGCATGTCTATGATTGATGCAAAAGATCTTTTCAATATTGTAATTGACAGAGGAGTGAATATTATACATATTAGATTCAATGGAAAATAAGGGAAATACTAAAACAAAACTTCATCCAAAGAGATAAGCTATCTTGCTTTATATAATTAAACAAATTATTTGACTCTTCTAAGAGTAGGATTTCATGTGATTACTTTCTTTAGCTTGCTATCGTTAAAAATAGTTTCATAAACCTTCGAATTGATGAATGATAAAATCTTATCCTCCTAAGTTCTTCAGTAGGTTAAAAATTTTGCTGCTTCTCTCAGGCCTTATTTAAGGGTGTCATTTAATTTCCTACGACCAATTGAAAATTTTGACACTAATAGTTCCAGCTACGTAGTACTGCCTGGATAATTAAGCCATTATATTATGTCAGGCTAATTTGGTAGAGAAGAGGATGCAAGATTTAGTTTACAGCTTTGGGAAAATATATACAAAGTTGTATTCTGCCATCACAACTCCCTCCTTCAAGTGCATTAAGATTTTGCCTCACCTTTTTATGATGGTCCGCATAATATTTGCTAATGCTTTTTACAATTCTATTTATATAACAGTAAGAACTAGTGGTAGATATTTCAAATATTTTCAACATCGATCCCTGGGGAATACCGCATAGAAGAGGGTTTTGTTTGAATATTTGCGGAAAAAATCACATAAAAAATTGAGCAAGTTTTTTCCTTACAGAAAGCAAATCATAAGCATTTAGGCAATAAAAATATATACTTGCAAAATAATTGACAGTCGGAATGAGGGCAACCAAACTTACTTTTGAAGACTCTTCCGAAGCATATAACGCAGATAGGCATCAGTACCATAAGGACTGATTCCCATGTATTTGCACATATTGACCAACCGAGGTCTGCAAAAAAAAAAAAAAAAGAAAAAAGGTAAAGCAGGTTTGCATATCAAACTATAAAATCTAGTCAATGATAAATATATCAGATAGATTAATAATGACTTAAAATGTGCATTTATTAATTTTATTATACACGTAACCTTATATCAATAATTAGAAAAGATGTGAAAAATATTATTCAGGAGTATTTACGATTGTATCTAAATTTTCAGGCCACTTGTAATCAAAGAACACATTACTTTGAAATATGGAGTATAACTACATATGTTGAATAGTTTATCGTCTACTTTAGCAACTATAAATGCAACAACCTGCTGATGTTATCCAGCGTGAGTTCATCATTAAACAACTTGGCAAAGCCTAAAATTTCATCATTGGAGACACGGGTACCCCTTCTGACCTGTTAAATAACACATAAAAGTTCCAGAAGGAAAGGAACCAGTTAGAAAACAGATGCTAAGAATAGAATATAAGCATTAAAATTCTCCAAAGCCTAGTAGAAAGAGAAAAGAAGTGGAGGAAACTACTAACAAAAAGGATGATATGGACAAGAAGTTCCTCACATTGTTCATAAATTCATCAAGATCTTCCGCCGTCTTCTTAGCTTCACCACTCCGGGAGTTCTGAACTTCCTTCGCCATCTCTTTCACTGTTTCCTGAAGAAACTTTGCATATTCTATCCTCGCATATAGCTTCTTTTTCAAAGCCTCCTAGAGATTGCGCATTCAAATTTAGATGCTATATCCAACTGGTAGAAGTGAGCAGGTCATGAAAGGTCTATATCGATCATACTACTATTTATTAAATGTTTTTCATAGCTGTCACGTAACTGTTGGTTCGGATCACAACATTCTCAAAAAACACAAATATATTCAATTCATTACTTTAATGACCATCAAATGGAGAAACCAGACTCCAGAACCTACAAGATTCTTCCTCGACATAAAGCATATAAAAAATACTTCAATAAATAATAGTGATATCACCTGCTCTTTCATCTTGTCCTGAAATGTAGATGGCAGCATGTTCGGAAACAGTTTCAAAGCCACTGGCAGTAGAAATTCCATAAACGGCACAATAATAAACACAGCAAACGGAACTAGCCTAAAAATATCAGCTGTTGTGCGTGTGAGTTGTTGTCTCTCCCTTCTGGAAAGATTCTTCCCATTAGCTAATTTCTGTAATAATCTTAAACTTATGGTAACATCAGCCCAAAGAAGTTTTGTACCCAACCAGTAGTGCTGCAAAGTAGATTTAAACTCATCCTTCCAGTGATGGAGCTTCTTAGCCCAGTCCTCCCTAGACAAAAGCAAAAGAATGATTCAATTCCTAGAAAGTAATATGAGTAAAGTAAACAAACATCACGCAACAAGTAAAGTTTCAACCTGCTCATAGAAGCAACAGCTCTCAAGGCAGGACCGATCCCTAAAAAGAAAGCCCATATCTTCTCCAGAACAGATCTAGTGTCTCTTTTGGATTCTTGCAGCTGCTTTGCTTTTGCTTTAGCTGTGCTAAGTCCTTCAACCGCTTCATCACATTCCTCTGGCGAAGCTTCCTTTTTTGGTTTAACAGCCTTTTCATCTTCGCCACTATCAGATTCGAGTTTACTAGTCCCAGCGGTGGAAAAATGAACGATTGATTCTGCTGCACTTCTACCTCCTAAAGGGAATCTAAACCCTGTTCTTGTGATCCCCGGATGCAAAGTTTGAATTGTAGAAGCTGTGTGCCTCAGGAAGCCTCTTGCTGAAAAAATTAAGACTTCCTCTTTGGCTAAAGAAGATAAACTTCGATAGTTTGTACTTTCTCTATCTCCATAAGATCGACTTGTAGCAAAGCTGACATCCCACAAATCTATCACCCGAGATGATCCCCTAAGCAAGCATGTAGGGCCTCCCAGGGAACGGAAAATATCCTTTTTCCTTCTCAATATCGCTCTAGAAGCCATTAAGACAAACTCCCTTCACATGGATAACAAAAGCCAAAGCCGTCCTTAAGAACAGCATATTTACAAAAAGTCAGGGCTACAACTAACAATAATTCTAGTATATATAAGCCTTATATTCATTAAATATAAAAAACTATTGTGTTTCGTGCATTGGTAAAATACACACTAATCTCTTTATAAACACAAAGCGTAAGGTTGCGTACATCAGGAATCTGGACCTCCATCAAACCATACCGCACTGAACATCCTTTACTTAAGTCATCCAACTCAGCCCATAAACCTAGTTTCTGTTATACTCTCTGTTTCTATAAATTAACCTCATAGCTTCCGCCTAATTATACTATTCACAAAATACACGGAAAGGTCCAAAACTCAAATGCACATGTACTTGTAAATAGAAACATCAAGCCATTGTCAGCAAACCATATTTCCACAGAAAATTTCCACGGATAGGAAAAACCCTAAACCTAAAAATTAAGCTTGGATAGACCGATGTGACACCGCATTCACATCAATTTCCCGTGTTAAACCTATTCGCTGAAATTTTCCCGAAACAAACAGTTCCAGCACTTGCTTGTCGGGACACAGCACTAAAAAACAAGATTATGACATAAATTCATCAAATACCCAAATCAATACTCAACCCCAAGAAACCATAAACATCAAGAATACATAAAATGGGCAAATGGGTTACTACACAAATCACACATAAGACAAACAACATTGACAGAATCAGTAATTCAACACCAACCAAGTGAGTTAAACAATAAAAAAGACAGTAATTCATTTTACACTATATACAACACATACATACATAAAGGGGTGTAAGAAAACATACCCAAAATAGCAAAGAATGTAGAGATCTCACAAAAATTGTCGTCTTCTTATCTGAATTTGTCAGGTATGTAAGTATTGTATGTATATATTATTACAGGTAGAAGTAACAGGCGCGAGTCGTCGCAGTAACTACACACTCAGCTTTTATTTGATTTTAGTAATTATTATGTTTCCAATGGGCTTTCTTTACTCTTTGCTGTTGTTGAATATTACACGCACCCTCTGAAACACACATAGTACTATGTACTTGTGTTTTGTAGTAATACTCTGATTTTGAGTTTTTTTTTTTTTTTTAAAAGTTCTGATTTAAGTATATTATTATCCAGAAAATGAATTGGTGCTTAATTTTGCATTTCATATTATTATTTTAACGGATTTCCGTTTAATTTGTTGTCAAATATAATATATAAATCTTGTTTTTCCCGATTTCTGGTCAATGTATCCGAAGAACATTTAAAGAAAAAAGATGTTTTGATATTTGCTTAATATATTGTAAAAATTTATAATGTAAGATTGATAATCTTGATATTAAAAAGTATGAAACTAGGATTGAATGGTTAAATAAAATCAGGGAAATTTTAGTTTATATGTTTGTTTTTAACTTGTATAAACTCTGAAACATTTAGCAAAAACAGGTACTTCATTTGCAAGATGTAAAAGGTCCTGGTGTTGATATATGCACATCATGTAGAGTACAAGCCTGCAGTGCATGAACAATGTGCATAAACCAGGTAGGTTCCAAAATATTCAACACCCCTCGATCATCATCAGCTCAACACTTCGATCGATCAAGTTTAAATCATTGAAGATATTAATGATAACATTGCAGTCATCAGAACTCTGATGACATAGCTACAAACTGAAAATCCCCTTAACTGAAGCAATCCCATCAAGAAAAAATTACATCATAAGCACAAATTCAAAGAACAAGTTCTACGCTGCGAAATGACTCGTTATATGGACACATCACTGTCCTCGTCATTTTCTGGTTTCTTTTCCTTCCCTGGTTTTCCGAGCTTCAGTTTTGGCTGGGATTTCTCTGCTTGTACTTCCCTCACTTTTGCAGTAGGTTTTCTTCTCCGTTTCAAATTTGATCCTCCAGTGTCGGAATCATCCAAAGCAGAACCTTGACCTAATTAGCCATTAAAAAAGAAAGGGAAATATGTTTAAGAAATTACAAATACCTCAAGTAACAAGAACAAGAACAAATAGCATGTTGAATCCTCTAGTGAGTACAAATAAAATCATATTAATGATTCTGTGTCTACAAATGTAAAAAATGTCATATACTTCGGTAAGGCAACAATTTAAGGTAACAAATTATGTTCTATGAATATTTATATAACAGGCATCAAAATAAATCTTGGGAAAGGTGTATAATTACCGTCAACTGGACATGAAGTATATTTCATCTCTGAAAGAGGAGATCCATTAAGGATGTTGTCTTCCTTTCCAATACATTCATCCTGCTTCTCGGGAACATCAGGACATATATCTACAGGCAGATATAGTAATTCCTCCTGTGACAAATCTGAATCACTGAAAAAGGTATCCTTGTCCACTATCATGATGTCAACTTCATCATCTTCATTGACATCTGATTGTTTGGCCTACAAGAATGCATGTTAGAAAATAGAGTACAGACCAATACAGTTTGTCACATGAGTAAAATATACAAATACAAGAACCGTGTTCCTTAAAATATACCAGTTCATCATCAGGCAAGATATCAAATTCATCCTCCCGTTCCACGTACTCTTCATTCTGCTCAAGCTCAACATATTTTGGATCAAATGCACTCCAGTTTTCTTCGTAATCTTTGGCCCATACATAAATCACGCCAGTTGCTGAAACAGACACAATTATAGGACGAACAGGATGCCATGCCAAATCTAACACTGCTTCCTTAGGACCTTCAAGAATTTTCACAATACGACCTGCCATGTCCCATATGCACATCTTGTGCTCACTTTTGTCAGAAGAACCACCAAGAACCCACTTACTATCACCACTGAAACAACATGCTCTCAAGTGCAATCTAGTAACAAGATTCTGGACCTCCGGTAATGGCATCATAATCTTTGAGCCAATAGCTCTTAACTTTTCAGCCCCTCTGAGCGCCTCCAGAGTCTCTTCTAAATCATTAAGGGATCTGAGGGCATCTCGTGATGGCAAAAGATTCTGATATATTCTAATTGTACGGTCACTGGAGTTTGTAAGAAGAAACTGACCGTTTCTGCTGAAGACAATGTTCCTTATCATCGAACTACCAGAAGTGGGTATAATAGCGCGCACTTGATTGCTTTTATGATCAACTACAAGGATCTCACCTTTTGAGTTCCCCACGTAAACCAGATCGCCATGCTTATTAAAGCATGCTGTACTACCACTATGAGCTGCTGATCCATGAGAAAACCTGTTACTTGCAGGAGGTAATATCGAACTGTCTGGTTCAGGCAGTGAGATTGGAAGTACAGTTGTGCTTCCAGTATTCAAATCAACGATCATAGGAGCTGTTGACAAAGGGCATACTAGGCAAATCGATGGCATGGAAGAACCAGGATTCAGACAAGCTCGAAGTGGAAGTTTCTGCAGGGTTACTTGACCAACCTTATGTCCTTGAAGAACATCCCAAACTGTCATGGAATTATCAGCAGCAGCTGCAAGTAAGCGGTGACCAAGTTTTGACCAGCTAACACTTGTTATAGCAGCATCACAGTTGTTGTCTTTAAGTACTTTAGCAACACTTCTCATCAGGAAATCCCATATGACGCAGCTCCCATCAGAACATCCAGCTGTTACAGAACGCCCCGAAAGTTAACAACCAAAAAAGATTATTTGTTGATCAAATTTATATAACAAAAATATTTACAAAAATCAAAACAAAATCAAATTGCCAATATAAACAAGAAATAGCAATGCAAGGATGCAATAGTATTGAGAAAGAAGAATTACATACCAGCAAGGAGAGTTCCGCGATGATTAAAAGCAACGCATTTCATCATAACCCCATGTTCCAGATAGTCCTCTACAACTTCAGGAAAACCCGTATGCAGTGGATCTTCACACACACACACACACATTAAGCCCAAAACTCATGAATTTATTACATACATATACAACATATATGCACTGATCAATGATCATACTCATATAGAAACATGAACATATGAAAAAGTGACATTCACCACCGCAAAACTGATGAATCCATGTATTATAAACATATGAAAAAGTGAAATTTACCAGCACAAAACTTAAACTTTATTTACTCCATGCACATTTACATGCATAAAACATATGAGAACGAGAAATATAAACTATGATTGGTGCATTCATTATTAAAATAATATATATAATATTATATGAGTAAGTAAATTTTTTTTTTAATACATATGATGTATGGTAAATAATATAAAATTTGGCCTAGTGGAAAATATTGTAAAATTTGGCCAAGACTCAATATAATAATATCCATAAATCAAAAACTGAATTAAAACTCAACAAGTTTAGCAAGTTCAACCAAACAAAACAAATAGATAACATGTGTATATGGTAAAATTATATTATTAAAAAAAATTGTACTAAATACTTTATATTTAAAATCATCCTCAAATGAAAATTTAGTTAACAATTAATCCAAATTATTAACACCATATTTTATGTCCTAGTCTAAATTAACAAGTGTATTAATGCTAATAAAATTATAATTTTTTAATGAAATTGATAAAGAAAAAAAACTAATTAGTAGAGTAAACTTTCCCAAAGTAAAAAAAAATGAACAAAATATTTTGTTCTTATTTATCAAAAATATCTGTTTTTATTTATTAAAAATATCAAATTTCAGGAACATACGCTAAAATATATTTGTATGTAAAATACCCACAAGAATAGCTGGTATCTATTACTACTCCAATACGACCTTAATAATACTACTAGAGTGATGTAACTATTATTACTCCAATGACACCTTAATAATACATGTGTTAAGAGTATTTAGTGATATTTATCCAGGTTATAGTACTAGTGGCAATCTATTACTACTCTATTGTCGCCTTAATAATACTTTAGTCCTAGCTAGTAAGTATTTAGGATTTTACTTGCCTAACATTAGTAATTTACCAAAAATTAGGTATTTTGAATTTTTATTCACAAATAAATCTCAAAATTATAATTACATTTTTCTCCCATAATTGTTTATAATCAATATATACATGTACATATATTAATGAGCATGAAATATAGATTAAATCATCATAATTTAGAATAAATCGTGTTGGAATGATCTTGATATGGTTTTTCATTTTGTATAAAAAAAAATTGTAAATTCTTTAAGTGTTTGATACATGAACTAAATCAAAATTGAAAGGAGCGATGTTTGATGTCATCATTATACAGATCTGATGATTTAATCTTAATTTAATAGATGAGTAACTATAGAAAATGTATAAAAATGGAAATTAAACATTTACAAATGCGTAGATATGAAATGATATAAATTTACACGTGAAAAGAGTAAAAAATTTGAAAATGATTGTGTACCTTTTTCGGGGGAAGAGCTTTGAGACATTGTTGAATTGCAAATGAGATCGAACAAAAAAAATTGATGAATTTTCGGTGTGTAACTTCGAACAAAGACGGCTACCAAAATTTGCAGAGAATAGGTAAATATAACGAGTATTATGCCTAATATTTGGCATGAGCCCTAGGTAGGCCCATATCCCGTATAGAAAAGTTTAATGGGCTAAAATGACTGGTCCACTTAACACTTGGATCTACACCGCATCTAATTGTTTATATTAAGTTGGGCTCATGTAAGAAGAAATTATTTAAAAAACGATGCGATTTTGTCTTGATTCACATTACGTCATGGCATTTCATTCTTATATGACATCACTTGAAAATCATAACAAGACAGATATTACATGAATTAGGATTACATCGTGTCCTCTACCTTCATCGATCGGTAATACCATATACAAAAGAACGATTTATCCTCGTGGGATCATATTACTCTTCTACATTATATAACAATGATGGTTACATTTCATCTCATGGTAAAAAAATGCGATCCTTGTGAAATCGTATCGCTCTCATTTGCAAATTTCACGACATCAACTTATATGGGATCCCATCTTACATGGTCCGAGATCATATTTTTGTTCAAGATATTTATGCAGAATTAAAATCTCACTTTCATTGTGACACCCTTCTTTTATACTATATCCCTGAAAGACAATTGCATTTTAAATGTGTTACAACTCAGTAATCATAAGCTATCATAGATCAACTTAATAAATTATCCTCAATATATAACACGTAATCCATAACCCACTTTTGTATATAACAAATATGAATGTGTCAGTGTATTCCATTTATTTTTGTTGTGACTAGTCAACTTTGTATTGCATTAGTGTGCATGACCCTAAGACCCTAAGATTTCATGTATGTAGGTCAACACCATCTATGTCTAACCTTTAGTTGACGCCGTCTCTATCAGAACCGAAAACCAATACCGTGTATGACTCGAAGGTTCCAAATATGTATGACTATTAGTCAGCACCGTATATCACCTGAAGGCCTCTGTATATAACCTGAAGGTGTTGTTTATAATCACAAATATGAAAGTATGATTGTCATCACAACACGTTTTATTTAATCCTGACCCAGATGCGTAATATGAACACAACATATCCAAAACTTTAAATTTATTTCTTGTATACGACATATACATGTATCCAACCATGTTCAAGAACACTTTATGTCTCACCAAATGCAGTTGTAAGATAAAATTATAATTAAATTATTACAATCGTACTTTTATCCAAGTAATCCAGATAATCATGTCACAAACATGTATAGATATATTAATCATAATATATACAAAAGGAAGTCTCTAATTTATACTCACATGCAAATCCGCCCTTGAGGCTGAACTCTTTATGCTCTTGAATGGGGGCACAAAAAAAATCAATTTTATTAGGGGCACATTTTTTTATATACATACAAGGGAGAAAAATAAAATTTTAAAAAATATTTTGGCAAAAAAAATATTAATAAATATAAACATAATTAAGCAATCCTAAGAAAGTATTAATAAGAAATTATTTTTTTGGTATTAATAACGAAGCAAATAAATATTAATAAATATAAACATGTAAATATTAAAAATTAATTAAGCAATCCTAATAAAGTATTATTAATTTTCGTGTGTAATTTGATAAACTATTCTACTATCTACTCTTCTTTTGTCTCTTTGATTGGCTACTTTGGCGACTCCTAATTCTCTCACCAAACCCAAACATCCAATCTAAAGTTTTAGTTTTTAATCATTGATTAAAGATGAAAAAACATCAATCTGAATGCCACTTTTTAATCATTTGAAAGTAATGGGATAATGCTATCTGAATGCCACAATTACTTATGGGATTCAGCTAATTATACTAGTTACATTGACTTCTGCGGAGAGAAGTTTTTCGTAATTAAAGTTGATCAAGTCTTATCTCCGTTCGAGTATTTCACAGGATAGATATCCATTAAGAAGAATATGCTTCCAAGTCTTGATTATGAAAGGCTTTTGAATGATTTTGCTAGTAAAACAGCTAGAAGAATAATTTTTCAGAATTAATAAATTGTATGTATTTGATAAAAAATTTGTGTTGCTCTATTTTTTACATTTTTTTCATGTATTGTTGTTGGGGCACCAAAAAAAATTCACTTGGGTTTCAAATATCTCAGGGTCGGCCCTGCTCACATATAGCAAAAACACGTGTATCTTGGCATCACGTAAGTATCCAAATTACCAGTCTTCGAATTATATTATTTTCACCCCTCAAAATCGTTCATAGACATAATAATACCAATATATTTGGCTTCTCTATTAATCACTGGAATCCTTTATCTTTGTCGAACTCCTTTAGAATTTATATAACTAGTTGAGTCACACCATTAACTAAGCCTAATAATCTATCCTTTATTATAATACATAAGTCTACCCAGGTATGCAGTTAGTATGCGGATAACCTATAAATCATTTTAGTACCAATCAGAGTGCAATCTTAAATTTTAGACCAATTATATTATATTAAAACTTTTACTTATTTAATATTCTCATCCTTCTTTACTAACTATGGTTAGTTAATAATTCTAATTTGTATACAATAATGATTTTATTAAACATATCTATATAATACATATTTTTAAAATAAAAAAAAATATTTACTAAAAAATCACTATTTTAATTTGAAATCAATCACAATATACATTTAAATATTTTAAATTAATTTTCATAATTTTATGTTGTGCAAGACATGCTTGTACTTTAACAAGACTAAGTCAAATTGACAACCCTGAGTAAGTTGTATTGTAATCTTAGTTTGTATTTTGTACTTGTAACATCTAAAGTCTGTAAAAATG
>PHNY01299675.1:3195-13832 GCA_003724115.2 Anethum foeniculum
AAAAAATTGTATATATAAAAGAAAGCATCCTACTACTTAAATATATTTTTACATTATATGTACTAACTCTAAATCCATACACTAAGCTTCATACATTAAACTCTAACCTTCATATTTTATAAAATCTTCTTGTTCACGGTGATGGAAGAAGATTTTTTTTATCACCTATATATAATGCTCTCAAAAAGTACATAGAATGTCATATGTCTTTTTCCTCCTCTCATTTTTTTGGTATTTGTTCAAAGTAATTAGGTATTTTTTTTAATTTTCATAAAATATAACACAAATAAAAATTCAACATCCTCTTTTTATATAAATGTTTTTTGTACTAAATAAATTTTTATATATAATGAAAGTATCCTTCTATTTAAATTTAGTTTTGCATGATATGTACTAACCATTAAAAAAATAAAAAAATTGAAAAAATTTCAACTAGTTCTAAATTCTACCATTTTTGGTCGACTTTAGCTAAATGCAACCAATTTCAGCCGCATTTAGCTAAATTATACCATTTTTGGTCAAATTTGGTTGAAAATTTTGGAAATTTTTCCTTTGGTGGCAAATTTGCCACTTCCACTGATTTTGGTGGCAAATTTACTATATTCGACCAAATATGATCAAATTTATTTTTGAAAATTCAAGTTGTTAGCGAGAAGTTCCCCTCCTTTTTTGGCAACTACTAAATTCGACCGAACAAAAAATTGGTCCAATTTAGCTACTAAATTCGACCGAACAAAAAATTGGTCGATCTGCTAAATTCGGTTGCTTCTAAATTCGACCATAATTGGTCGAATTTACCCGTGCCCCTAAATTCGACCGAATATGGTCGGTTTTAGCCGCAGTCGCTTTTAGTTGGTAAAAAATGCCCTGATTTTCTTGTAGTGTTGTAAAACTTTTGTAATATATAAACAAGAATAGTACCCTGTTTAGAAAACTCGTAGAAATACAATTGATTTTCTCTGTAAATTTTACAGAACATTGTAAAGAGAGAATAACACTGAAAAGTTAACAAGAGTGTAGGCAGATTCTTGAAGAAGTATTTCATAAATCTCTAGTATAATTACATCCATAACTACTGAAATTCAAATGAGGTGCAAATATACAAAAAGGATCTATAATCGAAGGTCCAAGCTCAAAATATTTTTTAGTGTATATGTGAGACTCCTCTCTTTAGGACAACTTGGATATAACAAATTGGGAGTAAGAATGGATGTAATTGTCTATTAATACAAACAATTTTTATTTACTTTATTTAAACACTTTTCCAGTCATTCAATTCAACAATTTCTTTCATTAATTGTCTTCCGGCGAGCACTTCATTTTCTGGTATCTTTTTCTACTTGTTCCGTGTTGCTTCTTCTAGTACACGTTGATTTATTAACATCCATGGTGTATCATTCACTTTATTATACTATTTATATATCTATTCACTAATATACTTATAATCTTACATTTTTTTACTTGGCATGCTTTATATATTTAAATTAATTATTTTGTTTATTCGTCAATGATGTTTAGCTAAATTAGTTCTCTAGGGATGAAGATAAAATTGATATATTATATTTGATATATCTTCATTATGATTAATTAAATCTCACAAATTTTCTTGGTGTTTAATTTCTTAATTAGCAAAGTGATTTAGATATATTATCAAAGTGATTTAGGATATATTATTGCTATGAGATATATTTTTTATAGGCTATATGTACTCCCCGAAGTTTTGATAGGTATTGTTATAAAAAAAAATTTAACAATTAATTTTTTTCTTGTTCATTGAAATTTATTATTTGTGAAGTAAAGAAAATTGATTTTTCATATTATTTTCCATAATTTTAGGGCAAGTTGATATTAGTTATGATTAACGAATTCAGATTCCTAGATATTTTTATTATTTGATAATCTTTGTTAATTAGTTTAAACAATAGTCATTTAAATATATTTGTCTAGTTCACGTGATTATGATTTAATTGTTAGGGTTTTGAAAATTCTTAGTCTTTATCATTAATCTATGATTGTTACTGCACTTGTTTGTTGTTTAGGTAAAAATGAAACGGCAAAGTGTTTCGACAAGAAGATCATTATAAAGTTAAGTTGTCTCTTTTAAAATTTTTTTAGTATTCAGTATCACCTCTTTATTTTTCTTTCCTTCATAAACACAAAAAATTCAAATATTTGAAAAATCTAAAAAACTAGTTGGTTAATTAACACCAATTTGTTTCATCATTCATTCGTTCACATATGATTATACCATCCGGATATTTTCATGATATCTAATGCTTTCTATCTTATGTTTGTGGTGACTATCTTATGTTTGTGGTGACTGTGTAGGTTAGAGGTACTTATCATTTAGAATACAATACGTGCATCCGTACGTGTTTAATTTCTTGTTTGTTATATGTTACACCATCAAATAAATCTAAAGGGTGTCACCCATTTAAAAGATAGTGTGAGCAATTTTATAATCATTTCCATGGCCCACTTGATAAGTAGTTCATTTGACCGCTTGTCTTGGCCTGACTTATATGCTTGATTTTGAGCCAGAATTGAATTATTTTATGCATTTTTGATGTGTTATTGTGGTATTTTAGGAAACTGAACTGATTTCTCGAAAGATCATATTGAGGTAATTTACAGCCAAGAAGGAAGATAATTAAAGAATATTTGGAAGTACAATTTTATGGGACATACCTCGTTCGACTATGACTGCCTAGTAAAGAATATTTGGAAGTACAATTTTATGGGGATACCTCGTTCGACTATGATGCCTAGGGCACTGCAACAAATTTGGACATTTGCGACGGAATTTTTACATTGCAATCATCGCAATTGGTCCAATTACGACGAAAAAATTTCGTCATAATTGCTCAAGTCTTAAGTTCAAAAAAAATTTCACAAATACCAATTTTGTCACAAGAGGAAATTTTGTTACAACTGCAAATTTCGTCACAAATTCCTAATTTCGTCACAAGTACAAATTTCGTCAGAAAGAAAATATCGTCATAATTTGTTAATTTAAGATAATTTTTTCGTCATAAGTTATGAGCTGGGACCTACAGGCTAGACATAATTTAATTACAAAAATAAATTATCAAAAAAAAAAATGATAAACATTCGTCGGAAGAAACCCAGAATTTCCGTCGTAAATTTAATTTTTCACAAGCCACATTCGGCTGCTTTTTCTCGTCCCACCCATTTGCTTGCATCTAATTCCGGTTAATTTCATAATTACCATTTTACAATAAATAATTCAACCCATTCAAATTTTATGTTACATACAACACATGTGAAAGTACAATCTTTTGTAAGATTGGAGTATGAAAATATCTATAAGTGCAAACAAATAAACATTACATATATTTAAATCACAAATGTATTTTATTTAAATATTGAAAGACTATTATACAAATTGAGGCAAACAAATTAAAAAAGTATTTAAACTGTTGCGTAGGAGCTTTCTTCTTCATTCGTATGCTTCTGGTTCGCAGTTTCTTCCAGACCGACAACTTCTTATCAGTGCACCACTCTTTTACCTTGAAAATCATCTTATGTCCGTCTCTTATGTGGAGAGAGGGAATATATATATGTGTGTCAACTGTCAATATGTATTTTGATTACTAGTATTTGTTTGCCCAGCCTTAGCCTGAGGTTTAAAAATTAAAAAATAGAAAAATATTATTAGTCATTTTTTTATTTAGATGATAATACTCTATAATTTAATAAATTTTTAATTAGTCTAATATTAAATTATAATATTTATTTAGTAGTCAAATGGAAAAGAAATATATTAAAATATTGTATAATAGGTAGCATTTTATTTTATTTTGTAATTTTATTAATTGGTGAAGTAAACCTATTTGATTGTAAGTAGGAATAAAATTTATTAAAATTGCAAAGATTAAAAATTATTTATACTTGTGCAAATATTATTTAATTTTGTATTATCCATAAAATATTTTTAGTTTGCATTAAATTAATTTGCTAATAAGAATTTATTTTAACCTGACCTCTTTGAATCAGTCTTTTTTTCAAATTAGAGTATAATTTATAATATATAACAACAATTTTGTACTATACTCGAATATTGAAATTACAGGTACTTATAATTATAATAATTTTTTTATATGTTTAAAAAAATTATTATAAGATATTAGTGAAATTAGAAATATTGATCTATTGAAAACTTACTATTATTATTAAAAATAATGTATTAACTTTTATGTAGTTAGTTTGTTGATAGATTTAAAATTTAAAATTTGTATGGTATATTTTTTTAGTATATCATATTAAAAATTTCTAAGCTGTGTCAATAATATACTATTATTCTTTGTTTTTTCATAATTTATAATTATGTTAAGTTAATTTTTTATTACAATTTTTATATCATATTATAAATTTAAAAGGTTTTTAATGATAAATTTAAAAATTTACTATGTAAATTTTTATTGTTTAATAGTTACATGTATGGACCTTGGGTAAAAATTTTAATAGCTAAGTGTTAAATAGTTGTTTTATTTTTAAATGATAGATAATTTACATGTTAAATAGTTTGGTACATGTATTGGTAAACCAAATGTTAAAATATAGCATGTGGGTTAAGATTTTTACATAATCGGCTGAATAGTTGTAGTTGTGCATGTTTTAGTTGCAGGTGTGTATAAATAAAAGTTATGCATAGTTGTAGGTGTGTATTACATGTGTCACATATGAATTTGAATATGGGTGTCTTTGTACATAGGGGTGAATGCCTATATGTGTTGTTAGATTTTATTTGTTTTGGTGTAAGTGCTTTTAGTTGCAATGTCTTAGTTAGATTTTGCTTGTTTAGTGTAAGTGCGAGTTTTTAAGATATAATGTTTCATTCGCCACAAAAAATTATATTAAAATTATTGTTACAAAAAGTACAAATCTTATTTTATTTTGAAATAATTTAATTGGTTAAAAAAATCTTTTTATTGTAAGTAGAAATAAAATTTATTATAATTCAAAATATACAAACAATTGTAAATATTCAAATTAAAAATTATTTAAACTTGTGCAAATATTTTTTAATTTGTATTCATATATTTTTTTTGTATTAAATAAGTATGTTAATAATAATTTAGTAATCTAAGCACTTATAACCTAATTTTTTTGAAATTAGAGTACAATAATAAAATTAGAAATCTTGATCTATTGAAAGTTGTACCTCTATTATTGAAAAAGTGTATTAGCTTTTATTTAGTTTTGTATGTAGTTAGTTTGTAGATAGATTTAAAGTTAAACATTTGTATGGTATATTTTTTCCTATATCATATTATAAATTTTAAAAGTGTTTTCTTTATACAATAATATACTATTATTCTTTGTTTTGTAATAATTTATAATTATCTTAAGTGAATTTGTTTATTATAATTTTATATTATTTTTTAAATTAAAAAGTTTTTTAATAAATTTCAAAATTTAGCATGTAAAGTTTTATTGTCAAATAGTTTTAGGCCTTGTCTATGTTCATAAAGTTTGTATGGACACCCTTTTTATGTTTGAATAAAAAATTTAATGACGAAGTGTTAAATAGTTGTTGTGTTTTTAAATGATAGATAAGTTACATGTGTTGATAAACCAAATATTAAAATTTTTACATGGTGTTAGATAGTTATAGTTGTGTTGTTATTAAAGGAGGTATTAGTTTAAATTTTTGTAACATGTTAGGTTCAAACTTTTACCTGTTAAGATTTTTTTAAGTATTTACCATATAGGTGTGTCCATTAAAAATATATATACAGTCACATGTATTAGTAGTTGTAGTTGTGTCTATACAAATGTTCATGTGCCTATAGTTTAGTGGTATGCGTGTTTGTATCTGTTTTTAGTTGTGTTAAAAAGTTATGCATGTTTGTAAGTGTGTCCTTTAAAAGTATGTACATAATATCTCTAATACATGTTATGATTAAATAAGTATTTTTAGTTCCGTCAAAAAAAATAAGTGTTTTTAGTTGTAGATATGTTGTTATATTTTATTTTTTTAGGCCTAAGAGTTAGGTTTTTTAAGATATGAGGTTTGCAGGTGTGTGATTATTAAGACGTAATATTTCAGTTAGGGTTGTAACTATACACGTCATTAATGTTCTTAAGGATTATATATACTAATGATAGAAATGTTGTTAGAGGAGATGAAGGCGGAGAGGAAATGAGGTGAGAGAGACGGATGGATTCATAAGTTTTATACTAGAGAACAACCGTTGATATCTCTCCTTTTTGATTCGCTTGTTTGGTATGCAGTCATTTATCTAGCATTTTAACTTCCTGGGAATTGGTTTATGATATCCTTGTAATACAGGAAATTGAAATTACTCAGCAAGTTGCGGTACCTACAAAATACAGGAAGTTAGTGACCCACTACCACCTAGGTTATCTACACTTCCCTTCCTACAAAATAGCTATACACACACATGTCTACACCTATATGTATAGATGTGTATATATAACACTGTAGTGACAAATTCGTGCATGTAAACCAAACAAAAAATTTTACTTCCCAGAAACTTTAAAAAGACAAGAAATAGAATTTACTGTGGGAATTTAATTCCCTCCTTATACCAAACAAACACTAAGGGTTATAAATTGATCACATTAGCCAATTTGTGCACCAATCCGTGTGCTTCTTGTTTAATCTAATAATCACTTGCCACGTGGCCCTACAAATCAACCCTCCTCGTTGAAAAAAAGATACTTTAATACATACTCCCTCCGTCCCCGTGAGTAGTATACATTAGGGAGGGGACCCGCCACGCATTTTAACGCTCATTTATAACATAGTTTCATAAATAATTTTAAATTTTTTTTTTTCTAAATAAAAGTATAACACTTCAAGTTTAATTCAGAAAAATAAAATTTTAAAAATGAATTACGGAAGTGTACTTTATAATCACCTTAAACTGTGTGTCGAACTTTGAAAAAATTATGTATACAATTCAGAGGGACAGTGGGAGTACATAGTTTTGTTATTAATAGTAAACAATTAACTTATCTTAAAAATAATTTCAAATGAAATAATCAAATAAATAAATAAATTAGTTATGAAAGGAAATCACTAATTAACTATTATAATCTCAAATGAAATAATTTTTTTTGAAACTTTTGAAATGTCACTTAACGATATGAATCTTGACATAAATACGGTCGAATTGTAAATAAATAATTTCTAAAAAAAATTGAAATTAGTTATGAGCAGTAGTCAAATAAATTGTTGACTATAATAATCTCAAGCCATACAGTTGGATTGTCAAAAAACATTTTTTAAAAACTGAAACACCAATTTCGGGCTAAAAACTAATTAGGAGTGCTAGTCAAATATCTCGTTGACTAATATAATCTCAAAATAAATAAAATCATTTATTTTTAATTTTTTTTGAAATATCACTATAGTAAATAGATTTTTACATACATACGGTTGAATCATCGATATATATTTAAAAAAAATAGAATTCTGGGCCTAAACATTATTTAGGAGTACTAGTCAAATTACTAGTTGACTATTTTAATTTTAAAAAAATTGGAACAATAATCCAGGACTATACACTATTTTAGAGTAGTAGTCAAATCACTAGTTCAACAATTATAATATCAAACCAAATAAATTTATTTTTTTTCTGGAATTTTTGAAATATTACCCATATATATATAAATCTTGACATAAATACGGTTAGATTATCGAGAAACATTTTCTAAGAAATTGAAACACTAATCCGGGACTAAATACTATTTCATTGTACTAGTCAAATCACTATTTGACTATTATAATCTCAAACCAAATAACTTCATTTTTTTATGAAATTTTTGAAATATTACTCAAATATGTAAATCTTGACATCCATACATCTAGAAATATTTTTTTAAAACTTGAAACACTAATTCGGGACTAAACACTCTTTCAGAATACTTGTCAAATCAGTAGTTGACTATTATAATTTAAAATTAAATAAATTTATTTTTTATGAAAATTTTAGAATATTCCTCAAATATATAAATCTTGACATCCATATGATTGGATCATCGAGAAATATTTTTTTAAAAAAATTGAAACACCAATCTGTGACTAAAAACTAGGTAAAATTACTAGTCAAATCACTAGTTGATTTGTATAATCTCAAAACAAATAAATTAATTTTTTTTAAAGTTTTTTCTGAATGTCTCTCAAATATATGACTATTTACATCCATATGCTTGGATCGTCGAGGAATATTGTTTAAAAAATTGAAACACTACTCAGGGACTAAACATTATTTCTCGAATCAGTAGTGACTATTATAATCTTTAAAAAAAAATTATTTGTTTATGAAAGTTTGAGAATATTACTCGAATATATAAATCTTGACATCCATACGGTTGGATCGTCGAAAAATATTTTTTTTAAAAATTGAAATATCAATATAGGACTAAATACTATTTAGGAGTAATATTCAAAACAATTATTGCCTATTATAATCTTGAACTAAATAATATTTTTTTATTTCTTTGAAATATCACTCGAATATTATAAGTCTTGACATTAACACGATTGAATCGTGAATTTTTATTTAAAATAAATAAAAATACCAAAAATCATGTGCAAACCTATGAGGAAATCGTCGCAAGTTATTTGACGCCAAAATTTTTTAAAAAGTTGAATTTACCGCCAAAAGTTTTGGGAAAAAGTTGAATTTTGCCGCTTCAATAACCTACGATGAAATATTGTTTTGTCGTAAGTATTTATGACAGCTTTTAATTTTTGTCATAATTTTGGCATGCTAAACTTTTCCGTCATAAGTTTTTCGTCGTAACTTTACGCAACATATCAACTTATGACAGAATATTCAAACCTTCGTAAGCTCGAAAGGACGTCATTTAGGTTTTCCTTTTTCTCTAATTATTTTATGCTAGATTTTATTATTAAAATATTAATCTTGCAGCGATTTTGGATTCCGTCATAATTGTTTATAACGATTTGTCATTTTCCGTCGTAAAGTGGCGCGCTATTATTCCGTCACAAATTCCCTCGCAATTGGCCAAATTTGTTGTAGTGGGGGTTTAATACGGCTTGTTGCATGCGCTTAATTTAATCGACACGAAAATTTAGTATTTGTGTTTGCCTTTTTAATACAAGATCACAAAAGTACACGGTCGAGATTTAGTGCCGGTTTTGTGTTTGCCATTTAAATACACGACGCAACACGAAGTATACGACATAATTAAATGTAAAAAATAATTTTAAAAAATATATAATATACATTTAACTTAATAAATTTATAAAAAAATATTTAGTAATCTAATTATAAATACTGTTTGTAATTTTGTTGGACTTAACTTCAAATTTGAAAATGTAAGGGTGAACTTTAACAATTTCGTGTAACAAATCGTTTCCATTCGTGTCCAATCGTTTCATTTCGTTTCGTGTACATCAATGGTACATGAAAAATTTTCGTGTAAAACAGGTCGTGTCGTGTCCGGTCGTGTAAATATTGTGTCATGTTTGTGTACCAGTTCCAGGTACCTGTTTTGTTTTCTTCTCGTTTTCGTGTTTACCTGCAAAGTACACAAAACACGACACTACACGACACGAAATGACACCAAATGAATGGTTTTCCAGGTCTAATAGCGTTAGGTTATTTATTAAAAAAATTAATAAATGTTCAATTGCTAAAATTCTGTTTTGCTTCGATTGGACTTCTGATTTCAAGGTTGTTTTGGCCCATTTTCTTCGCTACTTCTATATAGACTTTGTAATATGGTTTTAGGAGAGAGATTCTTTTTCAGACTTATCGGCTCTTATATATATTATCCCAGACATAATTTTTAATTTAAGTATTGATTTCTCTTGTTTTAAATGTTTAATATTGCTAATTGTTATAACTCCATAATAGTTTTTTCATCTATGAGCAGCTAAATTCATTATGGAGTCTTGATGAATCTTAATCATATAGTTTGATGCATGATGCTATATGTGATTCTTGTTAAGATCTACTTCTCCATACCTAGGTTGATTTTCTTTAACTTTTTAATAAGATTGATCACCTTATATTGGATTAGATTAATAACAAAATGATGTAAGTAGAGTTATTAATTTAAGAACCAATTTAACTAGCATATTCTAAGAAGAAATGAAAGTAATCTGATTACATGTGTAGTCGATATGAGATTTGCACATCAAACTTGATTTACCATAAACTTGTAGAATTAACATAAACTTGATCAGACTATATAGATTCACTTATAAGGGATGTGATTCCACTTAAGAGGTTAAATATAGGTTCAGTCAATAGCACACAAAAGCGACTTTGTTTACGTAAGTCTCTCTTACTAGTTTGATATATAGGACAACTCGACAAGGGTAGCACATGCATATAAGTATTGTCATAGGTGACTGGCAAACTTGTTGACTTACCCCCCCCCCCAGACTACGGGACTATATCCAACAACCAAAATTGGAAAAGTTGTATCCTTAAACCAATTTTGAGTTTATACTCTCATTATTTTGTTAGCTTATATTTGTTACATGAATTAACCTAGACATGTATTCCTTAGTTTTAACAAGTGTCACATAACAACAAGCATCTGATCTATTGATTAGGCTTCATTAAAACTCCATAAGAGAATTAGTTAATCATGACAATAGTAAACAT